>JAWQRP010002178.1:0-16358 GCA_033557875.1 Quadriops clusia | reverse complement strand
TGGCGCCACCATCAAGCGGGAAATAATAACTCATAGGTGTCTAGGTAATAATGTACGATATTACAGTTTAGTTTTAAGTCAAAAGTAGGCATGTAAAGTGCGTATTACATACGCTCGGGAGAAAATTCTTATTTAATGCAGTCTTAAACAAAATGAATGAATTTTATCGACATTACACTTTTCATAACGTTATGGGGTAAATGTGTGCTCATCGAGGACAAAAATTTCGGGATAAAAGCGGTATATATATTGATAAAGTAGGGAATAACGTATTAGAATAATAAAATATGCGGTTTCGGCCCAAAAACCTAACCTCGATTATGGGGTTAAAATATTGTTGTTTCTGGAGAAAACAAACCTGAAATGATCTCTAGCTAGCTAAACTCAATGACATAAAGCATTAGTTATCAATGGATACTTTCCTAAGTAATCGTTAAAAAATGATTTTTGAGTAAGTATGTATGACCTTCAATCATGCAAATCGAATGCATTGCAGATAATAAATACGAGATTGAAGGTCATCATTCTACATACTTACTCAAAAATCAATTTTTAATGTTTACTTAAAAAAGTATCCATTGATAAGGATAAATAATGCTTTATGTCGTTGAGTTTAGCTAGCTAGAGATCATTTCAGGCCTCTTTTCTCCAGAAAACATTTTAACAACATTTTAACCCCATAATCTAGGTTAGGTTTGCAGGAAAATATCATTTATTTCTCACAACTAAATCTAATGTTTCAGCAATTAAGTGTATTGTTAGTACAAGTGAATTTATTTCAATCAGTAAAACGATCAGTTACTATAATACTTCATTTATTTGTCACAAATAAATATATACTTTAACTTCTTACACTCATTGTAACCTCAACGTTAGAAAGTTTGTCACAACGTTATTATGACAAATATTTCAAAGAAATGATCTTTTTATTACAAATCAATTTTTAATTCGCCATATCCGAACTTACAAAGCAGTTGCGACAAATATATTTTCTTTTCGTTAATACATCTCTTCTATCAGTGTATGACGGTTAATTTGGCTATCGGAGGAATAAAGCAATAATCATATTTTATACGCAAAACCTTTTGTAAATTTGTTTAAATGTAGGCACACTTCTTAAAAGCAAGGAATTTTTACTATCCTAGAAACTAATTCATATTTATAAAGCGAACGATAAAACGCATTCCTCAAGCACTCGTAAATCTAAAATTGCATGACTTAAAATTGGAATTTCTAAAATTGAAAAATATAAAACAACGTTTGTAAACATCATTATTGCATTTATAACACCGTCACCGATAAATGCATCAATATGCTCATATTTACTACGATATTCATACGAACAGTACCCAGAAGGCGGACTACAATGCAATTTTAACATCCTTTAAGGCGGCCCAGCCCGACCTCTTCATCCAAGTCGTGGTCTAGCTCGTTTCTAGGCATGCTGCGACGCAGCATAAAGGCAAATGCAACGCTACTGCAAAGTGGAAGAGCTCTTTAAAGGTGAGTCGCTACTACTTGTACAAAGTGGGGAGAGCCGGTCTCTTGCACTTAGCAGGAAGATATACAAGAAACGGCGTGTCTCGTGCGGTCAACGGCGATGCAGTGACAGTTGTTGCTCGGCAATGAACGCGTACGATATGCAGACGCACGGCCTGCTGGATGTTGGCGCCTCGTGCTAACAGTTGAAAGACGCAGACCGAATTATACGATCAAATTCATTGTCCTCTCGTTCGTTTTACACGTGCTTCAATCTCCAACTAATTTGACTATTATTATCTATTATAACTTTACATCATGGCTTTATCTAGAACTTTGTTGTTGTTCGCCTTTGTGTTAGTGTTTGGTGTTTCGGAATTCGTTGACAGTGCGAAATACAAACCAGTGACTGTGTATAAGTGTTGCCCCAAGGAAGAATACATGTCGAAGGACACGAACTACAAGTGTGTCCCAGGAGGTCCTTCTTCGTATCTCCCCAAGATTTATTCTCCTAAAGCGAAGGACTACTTGCCTAAGGAGAAAACTCCATCTCGCTGGACTTTGTTATCCCAGAAACCCGAGTGTCCTGAAGGACATAAACTGAAACCGTTGGCCATCCAGCTTTCCCCGATTATCATAGAGAACGGTTCTCTTTTCCTAGCTCATTTGGGAGGAGCCATGATAGACCCGTCTATGTACTGCTTCGATTACAAGTTGTCTTTGGTCTGCACAAAAGAAGCTCCCGAGTCCATGGAGGAAGCCAAACCTTTCAGGAAATGCTGCGGGAAAGGCGCTATCTTCACAGAGACCAAGAATACCTGCATCACCATGAACGTCACGGACTACAAAATCGAAGTCAAGGGTGGTTTTATGCTGAGGGAAGGTTTCCCCACCTGTGAGAGTGAAATGGTGCTTACTGGAAAATTCAGTGATGCTGAGTTGATGGCCAACGCCAGCTTGCTCTTGCAGGACTCTAAGGTCCTGCTCCCTGCCGATAGCTTTTGCTTGGAGCACGTTTTGGAGAAGAGTGGTAAGAACCAATTTATTGTCTTACGAACGACTTGTGTAGACGAGAAAATTCGGGCAAGGTCAGAAAATACCAATTAACTTTTTTTATATGTGGTCTTATTTATATGTGGTCTTATTTATATGTGGTCTTATATTAAATTTGAAGGTCTTGTATAAATCTTGAAGGTTGCTTAGAATTGATTATTAGATTTAAAATGCTTATGATGCAAAAAAGGGCTTGGGTTGCCAACAACTCTTCGAACAGATAAAAGCATTATACCAAAATCTGGTAAGCATATGTACACCAGAAAATGTAGAAGGGAATTCCAGCTTGAACGAGGAAGTTCGCTAAAATTGCTTCCTCTGCGGTTCTTATGGAGTTCTTTCTTTATGGGCCTATTATAACGGGGCACAACACTTACCATTGTATAAAATGAAACTTACAATTTGTTTAAAATAAAGCTTTTACACTTCTAAATACGGTTTCCTATTTAATTTGCATAAAAATGTAAGCGAGGTCGGAAGAACAAAATTCCTTTTAAAACGAGAACACGCCTGGTTAGAAATTCCGTGATGGACCTTATGTTGTCTTGTTTTTTTTAGTGCGCTAGTCATTCAGGTTAGACACGAGTTTGCGGCTCTACAGAATGAAAGGAGAACAAGGGTTGAAGAGTTTCTAACGAATTTTCTACCTGATTCAGAATAATAGGGGCGACCTTGAACTATGTACTTAGTTATTTTACATATAAATTTTTACTTGCGTGCAAGTTTTTTTACTTGCGGGCAAATTTTTCCATACAAATTCTTATATACAAATTCTTACATACAAATTCTTACATACACATTCTTACATACACATTCTTACATACAAATTCTTACATACACATTCTTACATACACATTCTTACATACAAATTCTTACATACACATTCTTACATACAAATTCTTACTTACACATTCTTACATACACATTCTTACATACACATTCTTACATACAAATTCTTACATACACATTCTTACATACACATTCTTACATACAAATTCTTACATACACATTCTTACATACACATTCTTACATACACATTCTTACATACACATTCTTACATACAAATTCTTACATACACATTCTTACATACACATTCTTACATACAAATTCTTACATACACATTCTTACATAGAAATGTTTAAATATTCATAAAAAGTTTTACATTTTAGATACAAATTTGGATGCAAATTGTCACATAAAAATTTTTACATGAATATGTAAATTGTTGCGTACCTACATAAAATGCGTGCGGGGATTTCTCGCGAAAAAATATCGCGAATGTTTAAGAAAAGTGATAACGTGTGAAGTATTGTGGAGCAATGAGGAAAAATATTTTTGAAACAATTCGTTAAGCAAGCTTTGCACCACGCTCGAACATTCAGGATTAGAATGCATACTTGAGTTATCTTCTCGGCCACATGTATCTGCGTAAGATATGTTGGCAAAACTGGTGTACGACAAAGTATATTTTAGCACCTACTTATCGTTTAAACTGAAATTCAGGCTTCGGTACGTTTTGAAAGTGCCATTCGAAACTTTTGGATTATTCACAAACTAAACATTATTGTCATAACATAATGAAGAATATCAAATTCCTACATAGATATGGTAGTATAAATCATATTCATCAATACGTGTAAAGATTCCTTGAACTTACATAAATTTAAAAAAAATATGTGAAACTAAGTGATTACTTAGTTAGGTTTAACTACATAATCTTTAAACCTCAATTTTTTTAAACTGAAATACAATTAACATCTCTATACATATAAGCGAATCCCCCAATTTGGGGGTTGGCTCATATGATTTACACAAACATATTTTTACGATTGTGCTTACTATTTATGAACTAGGTTTACATATAAAAAATTAAACAGGGTTCAAGTGTTTGGTTTTTATGAGTGCCGAGGAAATTAAGCAGGAGCAGTGTTTTACAGGCCGAAATCTTGCGAATCTAAAATTGATTCACGCTCAATTTATATCACCGAATCCCAAGGACTATGAATCAGTTGGAGCTCCCGACTCAACGTTACTTGTAAAACTTTAGTTCGTCGTGAAACTTAGCAGCGATAAGCCGGTAGCGTGATTTTTCCGCGAGCTACGACAAAACGAAAAACATTTTCGTTAATTTATTTATCAAATTTTACTTAATTTATTTTACAATTCTTTAAATTTATTTCAACTGAATTGCAAGTGATGGGTAAATTATTCATTTTCCTTTTTTTAATATCCTTGGCATCTAGTGCAACTGTGCAAAGAGAGAAAGTAGTAGTGAACAAGTGTTGCCCATCGGGGCAAATTTTGGACAAAGAGAGTTCCTTCAAAAGATGCAAACAAACATTCATTGCGAAAGAATCCGCGAATTACACACCTCCCTTATACCCGAAAAAAATACAAAGGCTTCCGAAATCTTGGGATTTAAAGTACCGGTTAGCGAAATGTTCAAATAAGGAAAATCTTCACGTCATCAGGAGTACGTACTTTCTCATGGTGACCGACGGGTCGTTGTTTAACTCAGAGTACGCGCACATATACTTCAAACCTAATCAGTATTGCTACGACTACGAAATAGTGTTGCTTTGCATCCCCAAAGAGATAGAAGAAAGGACTTTGAGGAAGTGTTGCGGAACCAGCGGGGTGTACTCCTGGAAGGACCAAACTTGCGTTCACTTAACCAATTCCACTAATCCAAATGGAAGTCAAAATGTGAGTGAAATAAACGACCCCAATTTCTTCCAAGTGGACAAAGGGGTTATTTGGGGAGAAGGCATCCCCGGATGTAGGCCCAACCTTTCCATGCACAAGAATGTTACAAATGTAAGGGCTAGAATCGACGGGACGATGTTTTTCCAGAAGGAAAATCGCACTTTGTTCTTCAACAACTCCTGCGTGGATTTCCTGCTAGAAAATAATGGTATGTACGGTAATTATGCAAAAATGTTGAATTTCGAGGATGATCTAAGAAGCGTCCTTTTAAGGATAGGCGTTGGGCGTTAAATAAATTACAGAAGAACATCCGAGCTTAATAAGAATCTTTTTCTGTTTTTATTTGGTATTTTTTTGACAGAGTTATTTTATTTATTATACAATTAGTTTATTATACAGTAAGTTTATTATACAGTAAGTTTATTATAAAGTAAGTTTGTTATACAGTAAGTTTATTATACAGTAAGTTTTATTATACAGTAAGTTTATTATACAGTAAGTTTATTATACAGTAAGTTTATTATACAGTAAGTTTATTATACAGTAAGTTTTATTATCCAGTAAGTTTATTATAGAGTTCGTTTATTATAGAGTTTATTTATTATGCAGGAAGTTTATTATTCAGAATTATAGAGCAAATATATTATACAAAAAATTGATTATTCAGTAAGTTTATTATACAGTCAATTTATTTAAACTCTTAATGCAACCTAATGTATTCCAGATGTTAATTTTTAATTACTCCACTGTTTGTTGGTATTTAATAAAGCCCGTCGATCAAGTGTCAAAGCCCCGTCAGTCCCAGAGGAAGAAATGTGAAAGGTGTTTATTTATGTAGATTTCTGAGTACAATGGGCAGGGCCGTGGTTAAATCATGCGGAGATCGGAATTACAATGGCTTAACAGCGGATAAAGCCATTTAACTGTGGACCTATTTGGCCGAATAAAAATGTAGAGTTGCTTTTTAAACACTACCTGTGCGCTAGCTACATCGGTTAATGATTAAACGGCTGCGCTAAGGTCGGCTAGTTCGAGACGAAAAATATTTGAATATCATTAGTTCATTATGTCTTAGGAGCTATATGTACACATTGTGGTAATTGATATGCTAGATTTCGAGTCCAAGGTAACAGCAACACCTGTTTTTATTAATGCCACAGAGTTAGTCTGTGGTAACACTATTAATAATAATGATACTAGTAATAGCATTGAGCACCACTTTTAATAACAATAGCAACAAATCAAGCTTCTGTTGGATGTAGTTTAGGAACCTTTAACTATTAGGAAATTCCTCCCAATCCACACAATTACCTGCGATTACTCGACTAGAAAATTTCCAGTGTCCCTTCCGCTCGTGCCCATCGGAACCTCTTCCGTTATACAATCTGAGTTGTTGGGTGCTGCTCTTCTCAGCTTTGTTGAAGCCAGTCCCCAGCTTCATGTTTTCCTATTTTAGCCGCCGCGTACCTATCTATCCGTAGTCTATAAAAGAGGCAAATATACCGCTATTATATGGGCAGAGAATTATGAGCTGTTGAAGAAATTATGACGGTCGTGGGACTAGGCAGCTACTGGTAACGGCATTCGCATATTGGCGTTTACGCGAATGATTTAATGAGAAACAAAGAATTGGAAAACCGCTTGTGTTGTTTCTTTAGCTTGGTAGAGCTAACGCGTGGGTTAAAAGTAGTACTGGGAAAAAGTTTGATCTATTGATCGTTTCATATGATAGGTATATGTGAATACAAGTATATAGGTATCTATTTAGAAATCTGTGAATATAAGTATGTAATATATCCCAATATATTATAGGCATCTATAGGAAATACAGGAATATATTGATTAATAACGCGTGGGTTAAAAGTAGTACTGGGAAAAAGTTTGATCTATTGATCGTTTCATATGATAGGTATAGAAATCTGTGAATACAAGTATATAGGTATCTATTTAGAAATCTGTGAATATAAGTATGTAATATATCCCAATATATTATAGGCATCTATAGGAAATACAGGAATATATTGATTAATAAATTGAGGTTCTCCGTCATACTTCTTTCTATTTATCTCTAATATCAAATATGAGATTCGAAGTAAAAGGGAAATAAATTGCTATTATAAATTGATATTGAATAAATACACTAACGAACAACTAAGTGGATTAATTCAATTATGTTAAGTAAAAAATAGAGTTTATTACGCTTATTTAATTTACCAGATAACAGTGAACCTGATATTACAAAAATATCGCACCACTTGTTTATTTTATAAATCCTCGCCACATCTACTTCTAGCACTGCATCGTCAGCAACTTATCGATAAAGCCATGAAAGGAAAGCTGACTCAACTTCGTAATTAAACAATAATGCTACTGATGAATAGCAACCACCGTTAATTATGCACGTAATGCTCACAATAGAAATGTCGTGAGTTTTGCTATTTCACGAATTTATTCTTCCTGTTCATCCGCTAATGGTGAATTGCACTTATAAGTATGTAACCATTACTTCCATGGATTCAAAGCAGCAGCTCTCTGCGGTCAGACGTCAATTTACACGATTCCTTCTTTTACTTTCCTTTGTGATCCGTTGCGCCGGATGATGGTGGCCAAACCAAAACGACTGTAAAATTAAAAAGCGCAGACAAAGACGACCCACATTCTGAGGTAATCGTTCATTCGTTCATCTCCAGCATTTTCGTGATCGCGGCTGCTCTACACCTGTTGATTTTCAGGCTTCGCCAACTTGGTAAAAAACTTTCTTCCACCTGTTGGATTCCAGCGCGGCGTGGGCTCGAGTTATTTCTATCCAGGGCCGACCGACCAGCATAAAACTAAACTTCCTTCGGCAAATTCGTTCTTGAGCGCATTCCTCCGCTGGTAAATAGCCTCTTTATCTTCCTGTAGCTTTTATTTTGAAAAGTTTTATTGCTGATGCATTCGGAAAGACAATTCCTATAATTCGAACAATAACTTAGTCGTCATAGAATGGGATATAACAAAGAGTTGGTAGACGTTTTTAGTACTCTACTAGTAAGCACATTTAAGAGAAAAGTATGGCAATTCAAGACCAGGAAAACTATTCAAATCATTAAATTGATTTAATATAATAGCCGAAATATAATATATTTAATTGTGTGTTCGTTTTAGACGTATAAAGGAGCTTTTATACGATCAGTCTCAGTCTCAGTCACAGCCCCTGTCTCAGTCACAGCCCCTGTCTCAGATTGATTGCCTATCTGTCCGACTGACGATGACGTGTTTATTTACACGATCAGTCCTACTTTCAGTCCTACCTTCAATCAAAGCTGCGATTTAAAAGTTTTTAAAGATATCAAAGTAAAAATTTCGACCTTGTTGCTTGGGAATCAATTTCTAAGTATTTATCTAAGAGTACACTGTAGGTTGCCTCCCTAATGTTTGTGTTGTAGTAATTAGGGTCCGTTTTCTTCCACAAATTCGGAGACGTTTTGTCAATTTCAATAAAACCTACTAAAACCTGACCTTTCTTGCTGATCATATTTAAAAATTATTTGAAATATTAATATAGGTGTTATAATAAACTGAATAGGGAGGTTATACGACACTGGCAATAGTTAATGAAAAATAATGAAAGGCATGCCGCCGCGTTTGTGTTTACATATAAGAATTCCTTTGAAGTGAACGGAATAAAATAGGTCTCGACCATATTGTCAGTCCTGCCATCAGCCATCGAATTATGCATTTACTCGTACGATTAACAGTCAGTCGGACTGAGACTGAGCCTGATAGCTAGACTGATCTGATCGTGTAAAAAGAGCATAATATGATAAGAACATGAATCTGCTAATTTAATATGTGTTGAATAAAAATAAAATATACTTTTCTTGACTGTACTCGCGACTTTAATAGAATTGATGTATAATACTGCTACTCTAATCGACATGCCATTAGTGATTTCTTCGAAAGTGTCTCCATAAAAGGAGATGTCACCTAAACCATGCGAAGTTGTTCTTTTCCGTTTTCTTGGCAGCTGACAAATGCAAAAAGAAAGGTTTTATTATATAAAATTGACTACATAGATCAACACTGATTTTGGTGTTGAGAAGCAGGAATTTTTTTGAGGTTAGGTCTTATACTAATTACATTAACAGCAAAAATTTTGATTTTCTACATGTAGTTTTATAGATTTTTAGTTTGATAGAAAAAACTTTTTTTTTAAACAATATCTTTTAAAATATTGTGGAAATCAAATCTAACTTTTTGCGATTTTTGTGAGTGAGGTATAGTAAGACATTTATGCTGTATCCCTCGGAAGTAAAAAGTTTTGGTTTCTTAGGCGTTGAACCTTCAAAATCACTATCACTATCACTATAGCTAACTGCACACTTCACTGGAGATTTCTGTAAATGATGGTTCCTGATTAGAGCAAACTGTTGGAATGGGTATGGTCTCTGAATGGGTAAAGGTCTTCTAGCTGATTCTAAGTCTGTATAGATCTTTTTTTTCACGTTAATTTCACGCGAATTAACACAGCAATAGTAGCAATCATCATAGTCATTTTTTGGTTCTTTCAATAGCATAGGCACTTCGAATTCCATACGGCTTCTTTGACCACTGACCCACTGTCTCAAATGTTCATAGCACGGTTTGCAAACAATTTGAAAGACCCACGGCTTGCATTCATCCACAATTTCCACGCTAAATTATGAAAAATAACCATCTATAATAAAATCTGTAAAAGCTTTTCTGTACTTTTTAACGCTGTATTCACCACAGATGTAACAAAACACATTAGGATCATTCAAACAGCTTCTTCGCGATGATGAAGCCCTCAACTAGAATCGATTTATTTACTGAAAAATATGACAAAAATAATAAACAGACGATGTGAAATTACCGACTACAACCAATAGTCAAAACTGAGGGTATAACAAAAACTGTACGTTGGAAAACAAAATAAAACATATTTTTTGAGTTTTCATTGCATACCTATCTAATACGAAACCACGAACGTCATCTTGGCATCAAAATTTTTTTTTTGCTTTGTTGGCCCGTGGTATGCATTTTTTTTTCAATTTTTATATATATCCAATATTATTGTATGTAGAAACATGATTATAATGACATCTAAGGTAGACATAAAGTAATAAATAAAAAAAGGGGATTGTAAATATTATTGTTTGCTGCTTGAGATACCTAAAACGTATCTATGGGTTTGTAAACGACCTCTCTTAAGCTAGCAACAACAAATGAGCAGAATCAAACGGGACTTATCAGAGTATTTAGTACTTATTTTGTACTAATTTGTACCACCAAAAATAATTTTGTACCTCGTGCCGTTTGCAAGAAATCAATGTTGCTGCTAGCTTAATATTAAGCTAACAGGAACATTTATTTCTTGGAAACGGCACGAGATACAAAATTATCTTTGGTGATACAAATTCGTACAAATTCAGCACTATTTATTTCTGCTTTCATTTTATTTTTTTAAATTTTTTTTTGCGTGTGGTTTTGATAGCTTAATATTAAGCTAGCAGCAACATTAATTTCTTGGAAACGGCACGAGGTACGAAATTAGTACAAATTAGTACAAAATAAGTACTAAAGAGTATACTCTGATAAGTCCCGTTTGATTCTGCTCATTTGTTGCTGCTAGCTTAAGAGAGGTTTGGAAACGTTTCAAAAGTACCCTTTTTTTCTGCGATACAATATTTCAACACACCTCAGTAAATCCCCTACAAAAAATGAAACTATCGAAGAGCAATGAACGATGAAAATTCCTCCTCCGGTGTGTACCCATTGTCTTGGGAAGGAATGGAGGCCAAACCCATTGTTTCCGTGACTGCGCTGCACAATCGACGATATTTCGTGAATAAATCGCGCTAAGGAGGTTACCGCTGGCGTTTGGTATTTTAAACGGGAATAACTGTAAAGTGCTGAAAATTACTTTTTAATCAGCCGTCTGCATCTGGATTAATGGTAACAAATCGCTTTTCGTTGAGTCTTCCCGAGTCGCCAATCAACGTTGCACAACCGGCCAACGTTGCACAGCAAATTGCCCAATAAAATTAATTAGACGAGCTGGAAATAGAAATAATTAAATCTCGCGTCCCGCACGAGATTGTCTGACGTGTAAATAAGCAGATTTATATTTAATGTTACCATTAGGCTCGCTTTAAATAGGTATATTGGAGCGCTCTTAATTTATGTTCGCGCAGGAAATTCGAGGAGAGTCGAGAGGCCTAATTGGCAGAAATTGATGGGCCGCACGTCCATCCCTAAATCCCGGCCTGGTCGACCGTTAAAAAATTATAATAGACCACACAGTAATTAGAGAAACGTTTCTCAGAATCAATTCACCGAACGCAAAGTTATTGCTTATTATTGGCCACCAGCTGCTTTGCATCAGGCCAATTTGTACACAGCGATCTATATTTATTTTGGCAATCTGAATGGTAATTAAACACGGGTTATTGAACGAAAAAAGCTGCAGCTTGTATTTCGCTTCGTTTTTCACTTTTAATTAGACTTACGCATAATGCATTAAATGAAATTAAATAGTGACATTTATACTGCGGCTCCTGCCTTATCGCATGCATTTATGTATAACTATTCAATAAAGTAGTTTATAAACAAGTCCAATTTCATAGTCTGTTTAGCAAATATAATAATATCTGAGTGTGTGCACACGAGTAGTAAATTTCATTGGTGTATCGCATTTATTGTTAATGGGCACCCGCAGATATTTAATATTCATTCAGGTTGTGTTTTTGCGCGTATTTCCTTTCAGTGATCGCTTATTAAGCCATTGTTCTGTCCCGTCGTCTCAACGTGGATACGTTAGTCTTTGTGACACATTAATCAAGTTAGCCGTGTAATTTATAGATTGAAAATATCTGCAAGTCGGCTTATTTAAATACCGGTCGGAAAAATCGCGCGCAAATTACATTTACATAATTAAATGATAGCTAGCTTGTTTTGTTTGTGCTCGATAATGGGTTCTTCTTGGTGTTCACTCGACGTTAGCTCGTTTCAAATTATTCCCTTTAGCGAACGGGCGACATGAGAGAGAGAGAGAAAGAGAGAGAGAGAGAGAGAGAGAGAAAGAGAGAACGAGAGAGAGAGAAAGAGAGAACGAGAGAGAGAGAGAACGAGAGAGAGAGAGAGAGAACGAGAGAGAGAGAGAGAGAGAACGAGAGAGAGAGAGAGAGAGAGAGAGAGAGACGAAAATTTCTCAATGTTTTTAAAACAGCAAATAAGCAGATTAAATTTCAGATTTTCGAATTTCCAGGACTCGCAAAATAAAATACCGACTGAAAACAAAGAGGAGATATAACGAGGTGTTGATTAGGATTAACGTATAAAAAGGTAATGCGGAAATAAAATGTAAAATTAAATAACCTTCCTAGGCAAGATACTTATCACAATTGACTGATATAGATATCAAATGTAACAAATTATTTATAACCGACTTTATTTAATATCATTAACGTTCTTGACTTTAATTGGATTTCATTCATCATGTTCAGTAACTGAACTTCACATCACTGCACGTCATTGGCAGTTTCGTTTTTTTTTTTTTTTTACTTTTACTATCATTATTTTTTAATGCACAAATCGATCGTGAGCTAATTACTCATCTAGCTTTCCAAATTAAGCTGTCATATGCATTTGTGAAGAGCACACGTAAGAGCCAGGTATTTTGTGTGACCTAATTCACATTCCATTTTTAAATTAATATTTTCTAATGATATTAACAATCGTCCCAAATAGAAATAAAATAATACTTGAAATAAAATCGATAAAACATGTAATAAATAACATTACAGTAACACATAACACTTGAGAATAGATTCTAGGTCCTACATCGCATTGAAAATTCATACATCATTCTATAAGAACCAAAATAACCGAACAAACAAGTAGAACTGTGCAGTCATAAAGGTACGTTTCCACCAAAATTGTGTGCGGCACAATTTGTTGCGCACATTTTGTACTGCACACGGGCTGTGCGCGTACAACTTCTAGACCCCGTATCCACCGGTCAAGCTGTGCGTAACTTTTGTTCGCGAACAGTGCAGCACATTTGTACGCGAACATTTGTGCGCGAACATTTGTACGCGAACATTTGTGCGCGAACATTTGTACGCGAACATCTGTACGCGAACAACTTCTAGTTCCCGTATCCACCGGTCAAGCTGTGCGTAACTTTTGTTCGCGAACAGTGCAGCACATTTGTACGCGAACATTTGTGCGCGAACTTTTATACGCGAACATTTGTACGCAAACATGTTTTGCGTACAAATATACTGCACTGTTCGCTAACAAATGTTACCCACAGCTTTACCGAAATATTACTTTTTAAAACAACCCCTATTATGTAATTCAGGAATTGTTTACATTTGACCAAAAAAAAAATTAAAATAAATAACAACTAATTTTTTTACGAGTATATTTGGTGTTGTACTCTTGAGAATTTAAATTTAGGGGTTGCTACCCCTAATTGCATTTCATAACGTTCATGTAAAAAAGTTTCGTTTTCACGATTTCAAAACAAGGAATATTCCTCACATCATGTCATAGGTGGAAAAGATGGTCAATCTTACTCGCTAAAACAACCCTTATTATGTAAATCAGAAAATGTTTACATTCGGTAAAAAAAACGCAACAAAATTAGACAATATTTGTTTTACGCGATTATTTGGTTTTGTGCTCTAGAGAATTGCAATTTAGGGGTTGCAACCCCCAATTAACTTTCTCAGCGTTCATGCAAAAACGTTTCGTTTTCACAAGTTTAAAACCAAGGAACATTTTTCATATCAACTCATAGGTGGAAAAGATGGTCAATGTTACTTTCTAAAACAACCCCTATTATGTAAATCAGGGAATGTTTACCTTCGGACAAAACAAAAAACAGAAAAAAATTAGCCAATTTTTTTTATGCGAATATCTGGTTCTGTGCTCTTGACAATGAAATTTAGGGGTTGCTACCCCTAATTATATTTCATAGAGTTCGTGTAAAACAGTTTCGTTTTCACAATTTTAAAAACAAGGTACATTTTTCACATCATCTCATAGGTGGAAAAGATGGTCAATGTAACCTTCTAAAACAACCCCTATTATGTAAATCAGAAAATGCTTACATTAGATCACAACAATCGCAAACAATGCACTTACACAAGCGACTTTTTTTAAACGTTTATTTTATATTATGCTCTTGAGAAATTAAAGTTTAAGGGTAGCAACCCCTAAGGATATTTCACAGTGTTCACGTAAAAAGATTAGTTTTCAAGATTTTAAAACCAAGGAACATTTCTTCACATCATCTTATAATGGGAAAAGGAGGGCCAGTGTTACTCTTCAGAACAACCCCTATTCTGAAAATCAGAAAATGTTTAAAAAATGAAAAAATATTCCTTGTATTTAAACTCCTGAAAACGAAACTTTTTTACATGAACGCTATGACAGTTAATTAGGGGTAGCAACCCCTAAATTTCAATTCTCAGGAGCACAACACCAAATATTCGCGCAAAAACAAATTGCCTAATTTTTTCGCGTTTTTGTTTTGACCGAATGGAAACATTCCCTGATTTACATAATAGGGATTGTTTTAGAGAGTAACGTTGATCACATTTTCCACCTAGGAGATGATGTGAAAAATATCCTTTGTTTTTAAACTCGTGAAAACGAAACTCGTTTACGTAAACGCTACGAAATGTAATTAGGGGTTGCAACCCCTAAATTGAAATTCTCAAGAGCACAACTCCAAATATGCGCGTAAGAAATTGTTTTTATTTTTTTGCGTTTTTCTTTTTACCGAATGTAAACATTTTCTAATTTACATAATAGGGGTTGTTTCAGAGAGTAATATTGACCACCTTTTCTACCAATGAGTTGATGTGAAAAATGTTCCCTGTTTTTCAACTCGTGAAAACGAATCTTTTTTACATGAACTCTATGAAATTTAATTAGGGGTAGCAACCCCTAAATTTCATTTCTCAAGAGCACAGAACCAAATATTCGCGTTAAAACAAATTGCCTAATTTTTTTGCGTTTTTGGTTTGACCGAATGGAAACATTCTCTGATTTACATAATAGGGGTTGTTTTAGAGAGTAACGTTGATTACATTTTCCACCTATGAGATGATGTGAAAAACATTCCTTTTCTGTAAATCGTGTAAACGAAACCTTTTTACATGAACGCTATGAAAGGTAATTAGGGGTTGCAACCCCTAAATTTCAATTTTTAAGAGCACAACACCAAATATTCGCATAAGGAATTGGTTTCATTTTTTTGCGGTTTTCTTTTTACCGAATGCAAACATTTTATGACTTACATAATAGGGGTTGTTTTAGAGAGTAATATTGACCACCTTTTCCACCTATGAGATGATGTGAAAAATGTTCCTTTTTTCTAAATCGTGAAAACTAAACGTTTTTACATAAACGCTATATTCGCGTAAACTTACTTTTTTAATGTGTTTTGCGTTTTTTTTTTTTTTTAACCGAAATTGAACATTTCCTGATTTACATAATAGAGGTTGTTTTATAAATTAAATTTGACCACCTTAACCCCTTATGAGTTGATGTGAAAAAGTGTTCCTTGTTTTTAATTGACAAATTTGGCAACCTGTTGTGCGCGAACAAAAAAATGTTTTCTCTCCAGCAGCGGAAGCAAAATTGTGTTCGCGCACAAAAGTGCGCAACATTCGAGTCGTATCCACCGCTTACTAGTGTGCGCGAACAAATGTTCGCAGCTGTGCGCGCACACGTCAAAAATGTTCGTGCACATTTGTTGCCGTTTACTTGTGCGTATCCACCAAAACGAACATTTGTTGCGCACAAAAGTGCGCAACATTCGAGTCGTATCCACCGCTTACTAGTGTGCGCGAACAAATGTTCGCAGCTGTGCGCGCACATGTCAAAAATGTTCGCGCACATTTGTTACTGTTTGCTTGTGCGTATCCACCGAAACGAACATTTGTTGCGCACACTGTGCCGCACAGTGCGGCACACCGGTGGATACGTACCTTAACAGTTTGAACATGTAATATTAATATTAAGGATTAGTACTAAGAACACATATTATATTTATTGGTATATGTATTTTATAAATTGTATCATATAATAATGACTAGGCA
>JAWQRP010002177.1:0-16359 GCA_033557875.1 Quadriops clusia | reverse complement strand
TGAAGTCAGAGGATTCATCTGCTGGCCTTTCTTATTAAATCTCAACCCCAATATTTAATCTGATAAGTGTCGTAGTTTTACTAAATATGCTGGCATTATTAATACCTTCACAATATATAAATGTTTATAAATTGAAGTTAAACTCATAATTTCGTAATAAATAACAGAGCTCTATACGTATAGGAATTCAATTTGAAGATATACTTACTTGTAGTCAATATCCATTAATCCATACTTATAAGTAAACGAAAAACAAGTAATGTAAATATGACAACTCGAATGTGTAGATTACTGATACAAATTAAGTCATATAATACTGCAATTAAAGTAGCTTGAGCAAATGTGAAATATATAAGATTGATAATGAACGAGGCAATTAATTATAAGACCGTCTCAAGATGGCAACTACAAAAAGGATAGAATAACCAAAAAACAAAATAACACTTACGGATGTTGTAGAATGCGTTCGTTTAAGCACATACATATTAAAGTTGTTATTGTTTTTCAGTCGATCTATTTTTAAGGTTTCTAGACTGTATCTATATATTAGAATACAATATTTGACTTATTGTTAGTGTGATCTTCTTTAGTGATAAGTAGGCGAGCTAGAATCCGAAATATTAACACTGTCCAATGCAGGGACTTTTGCATGGCCAAGGAAGATTTCTCCCAGGGAGATTTCGCGCCGGTCCCGTCAAGATCAGAAAATCCCATTAGTTTCGCAACAATCAAGCCGAGATAAATCTCGTTCGGAATCCCATTGCGAGTCCAGGTCGGGCTTGTAGCTGCCAGTATGCAAAAGAACCGACCGCATAACGAGGGCTTTTGTGTCCGTGTGCCAGACCGCGCCTGTGTACATTCTGACCACAAGCGAGAGCGCGGAGATATGCAAAATTAAATTACTTCTTCGGCGATCGCGATGGCTTGCCCAGTCGAACCGATTTATGGCGGCCGAAATTGGCATGCCGGCCGCGAATTTTAAGCAGGGCCCCCGGTTCCGCGGCCTCCTGACAGCTTAACACTTGAGTTTAATGGGGTTTCTGTAGCCACTTATCTCCCCATGTTTATTTACATAATTTGTGGTCGGATGAGATGATCGGAACTTGTCGTCATTTCTCAGCATGCAAATGAGGAGGAGAAGCTTACCCGTGAGCTCGTCCGTGTCCACTTCTCTCTTCACCAGAGCTGCCACCGTTTGGGCCGCAGGAATTCCCCAGGCTGCGACATGGAGGAAAGACCCCAAACTTCTTAGTTTCTCTGGAGGCATCGAGAGTCCTGCTTTGGCTACCCACCAGCCGCAAAGGCAAACCCACCTAGAAAGGAAAGCACAAATTTAACTCGAAATCTACAATAATTTAATTAATTTTCGTATGATTTTTGTGATTACTAATTATTAATTAATTAATAATATCTTCAGGATTAATACAACGTTTCGTTAAATTTCCAAATCATCTAAGTGTATGAATAGCAATAATAGGGCAGGCGTTGAGATTTAATTGCTTATGTTTGGAAAAACTCATAGTAGGCATAAGAATCGCTCATATCTGAGAACAAACGATCGGTTGCTAGGAAGCGGTAGGAGGTAGTGGGCGATGAACAAAACCTAATGTCAGAAGTTTTTTTGAAGAAATATGAAGACATATCAAAAGTTCCGAAGAAGAAAGTTAATAAACGAGGATGAACTAGACAATTGTTCCTGGTCGCGGTGAGCTTACGTGAACGCCTTCTATGTAAGTCAGATTTCATTATTTACATAAGTATGACCATAAATATCATTCTGTGGTTCCTGTGCGGGTATATAGACTCGTTCCCTTAATGTAGGGCTAGTAACACGAAACCTGTTCCCTATGTACAGAGGCCCACAATCAGGACTAACCTAACCTTCCCACCTGTCCATTATCGCAGAAGACGTAAACTGACGTGCGCTCGTTTTTCAACGAAATAAAGGAGCTTTGTGAGGCGCATATGCTTGAATAGGCGAGAGTCGCTGGCTGCTTATTTTTCCTCTTTGTAAATATTTATTTTCACGGGTTGTGTGTTGAATGGCGTGTGATGTACAGTCTGCCACTTTTATTTTACCTGAAACCCGAGAATCTAGCTTACATTCTGAGAAATATCTCCTTTGAATGCGGTTTTCACGAGGTAGGCCCACACGATCCGCTCTCTCACGTTAGCTGTGCTTTCTTGCGACATTTGACCTCAGTTGTTTAAACTTGTACCTGCGTTCCATCTTGGAATATCGTTTAATTTTGGAATAACGTTTAATTTTGGAATAACGTTTAATTTTGGAATAACGTTTAAGTTTGGAATAACGTTTAAGTTTGGAATAACGTTTAATTTTGGAATAACGTTTAATTTTGGAATAACGTTTAAATTAGGAATAACGTTTAATTTTGGAATAACGTTTAATTTTGGAATAACGTTTAATTTTGGAATAACGTTTAATTTTGGAATAACTTTAATTTTGGAGTAACTTTAATTTTGGAATAACTTTAATTTTCGAATAACTTTAATTTTGGAATAACTTTAATTTTGGAATAACTTTAATTTTGGAATAACGTTTAATTTCGGAATAACGATTAATTTTGCAATAACGTTTAATATCGAAATAAAGTTTAATTTTGCAATAATGTTTAATTTCGGAATAACGTTTGATCTTGCAATAACATTTAATTGAGGACGCCGTTTATAATGAAGACGAATTTTAACATATCAAGAAAGGTGTTAAATTTGGAAGCAAGTAGCGAACAAACCAACTACTGTTAAGTAAGCACCTTTACAACGAGATATCTTTCGATTTGGAAAGTACACGATTACCGGGGCTAAATATTTGTTAAATTTATGGCAGCAGATCAAAGGGTTCCATCTGCTCCATTCCTGTCACAACGTTGGCCGGTTGGTGCTCCTCAGCCATCTGTATTTGTTCAGATTAACGTTTATGATAACGTTTACGGGCGTTTGTTGGACATACTAATTGGCTTCATAAAGAAGGATTGTATGCTTGTGCTGTGGAAATGGTTTGAAATGAGCGATGTTTGTGTCAAACGAACTAATTGGTTTCCTTGAATGAGGTTGGCTTCTTTGAATAAAATTGGCTTCCTTGAATAAAATTAATTTTCTTGAATGTAATACGATTTCTTGAATGTAATGGGTTTCTATAAATGAAATTGGTTTCCATGAATTAAATTGGTTTCCATGAATAAATTGGTTTCCATGAATTAAATTGGTTTCCATGAATTAAATTGATTTTCATGAATTAAATTGGTTTTCATTAATTAAATTAGTTTCCATGAATTAAATTGGTTTTCATTAATTAAATTGGTTTTCATGAATTAAATTAGTTTCCATGAATTAAATTGGTTTCCATAAATAAAATTGACAATACCAATTTAGATTAAATAGAGTATATGAGGATAATAGTTTACTCAATAAATTGTCGCAAAATACTTGGATATGACCCTGGCCGCAAGACTTAAGTGGAAGCCATTCGTAAAGAAGAAACGTAAATATTTACGTGAAGAACTTGATAAAATTCCGACAGATGTATTGGCTCCTTTCGATGTCACTCTAAGCTGTCAATACAGAACAAACTACTGATCAACAATCAAGTCCTTAAACGGATTTGGACTTATGGCATTCAGATCTGGGGATGCACAAGTGATAGTAATGTCAACATCAGCCAGACTTGGCAAAATAAGGTACCTAGATGCGACGTGGTACGTGAGAAATTCCGTTTTGCACAGAGACTTGCGAATTCCTTTCATTTAAAGAGGCCATACAACGAACTGCAGAGAGACATGAAGACCTTCTTTATAGCCATCTCAATGTTGAGGATTTAAATTTTCCACGATTTCTTTTGACAAGTATACGTGTACTTAAGTTGGAAACATTTGACATCTATAGTCATTGAGGTTACTTAAAAATACATTTAAATACTCAGAATTATCGGATTTCGGCCAATGAATATTCTTGGGCTATTCAAGAAAAAGGAAGTGCGACATCGTCATATAATATTGATATTATAAGTTAGTTAGTTTGAACTTGATATCAAACTGTGAAGTCAATTCAACGAAGAAACGTGACCCAGCATGATAGTGCTATATGCCATCACAGAGCAAAACGTTTTCTTATTAGGAAATATGAATATGTAGCGAATGTTCATATGTACCAAATAGTCTTATGTAGCAAATATGCAAAAGTACCAAGTACATTTGCAGTAGAACGTCAGTTATCCGAATTGATGTTCGTTAGACCTGATACCCTAAACCTTTGGTACGTCTTCACTCCTTTACTGTCTTTAAAGTCCTAGATCTCTGGTACGTCTTCACTCCTTTAACTGTTTTAAAAGCTTAGATATTTGGTATGTCTACAATCCTTTACCTGTCTATAAGGTAGGTCTTCAATCTTTAAACTTTGTTTACTATAAAAATTAATTAAATCCTTCAAGGTATTGATTCGAATAACTGGTGATTCGAATAACTGAAGTTCGAATAAATAAAATTCTATGTACTGTACTTATGTTTCTGGCAGTGCAGTAATTGGCCCATTACATACAATAAAGTCACAAACCAGCCGGCCCTTACAACACTTTGAGGAAAACTTATTGCACATTGCGCTAGAGTGCATTGTAGGAGAGTGCGAACAGCTCCCACTTGGATCGCCATCTGCTACCATATTCAGATAGCGGTAGCGCAACAATGGAGCCGCAGACGAGAATAAATTCGAGAGGCTGGCGAGCCAGAGATGCAAAATAGCCGTCGTATGTAAAACAAAGGCCTATTTAAGAGGGCTGAAGATTTACTGCTTGCCGGCTGGTCCGCACAGGGCGCATTTTTCCTCGGTTTCGCCGACGAAGGTAAGCTCAGACTCTTGCTCTCTTCTCCTCGGGATCGAAAACAAAGGACCCGGCCGAGAAATAAACGAGCTCGAGAAGATAATAAGATAGGGTCCGACATTGTTTCGCTGTAACGTACAACTCGAGCGAACTGCTGTTGATCCTTGTCAGGCTCAATGGGTTCAGGACCGGAACTAGATATTTCGCAGTATAGTCTCACTTGTTTGCTGCTTCAGGGACCGGCCATTTTATCACTAATGCATTTCTCAAAGGTTCGATCCGAATAACATGTAAAAGCAAACAGCGAAAAGCGACTATAGAATACGTTTGTTATTCCCCAGGCGGGAAATAATCAGAATAATAAATAAAATAAAAATTGCGAAACTTTTTTCCCGGAGCGGTCCCGTAAAAGCCATTAAGCAAACGCCTTTATAATATTTATTTATTTATTATGTATGGCGCACTTACGGCAATAAATCATTTTCAAACGAGGAAATAATACTTGTAGCATTTCTTAATTGCCGAGCTCGTTCGAAATGCAAAGGCAATCAATTATTTCATTAGCAGGTAATCCCACGAGGAGATTAGCGCTCAATTATGTAATCTAATTTCAAAACTGCAATTAAATACAGATAAAAATGCTTATTACCTCGACAATTTGTTGGTTAAAGGCTTATTATGAACGGCTCGACAGCATTATGCCTTATCTTTAATGAGGTCTGGTCTGCATGCACACGCAGCGCTCAGTTAGGTAGTTTTTACAGTTGCATTGTCGTTGCGAAAGGTGGCAATAAATGGCGATGACAGTTTGATGCGCTATTGAGGATTAATAATATTGGAGGATGTTATTGAAGAATAAATCGTAGTAGTTTGAATCATTGTAGACGAAATCATTGTTAGCCAAATCATTGTAGACCAAATAATTGTCGAGTAAATCATTGCAGATCAAATAATTGTCGAGTAAGTCATTGTAGACCAAATCATTGTAGACCAAATCATTGTAAACCAAATCATTGTAATCCAAATCATTGTAAATCAAATCATTGTAATCCAAATCATTGTAAATCAAATCATTGTAAACCAAATCATTGTAGAGTAAATCATTGAAGAATGAATCCTCAGCGGAGAAGCCTCCATCGGAAGGATAAGTCCTGGTGGACAATTCGCTGTTGGATAAGACGTCGCTGGATGAGCCATTGTTGGATAACTCGCGGCCTCATCCTTATTTTTAATTGGCTGTAAACGCGCCAGGTCTTCGGGTTATTTTGTGGCATGACTTTCGGATTTCAGTGTATCTTTAGATTATACCAACAACACACAACAAGCCGGGCAGATGTGCTGTCTCATGGTTTGAAACGATGATGTGCGGAGGATCGGCGAGGGATGCTCAACTAAGCGATGGATATCTTGGGACCCAGGAAAGCCATCCTTACCAACTGTACACCCCTGAGGACTGTATGTTTAAATGTGGATTACTGCTATCTTGGGCTGTCAGACGAGTCCTTTAAGAGCTCGCAGCCTATGTTGTCTATAATGGGAACTGTCAAATCTCGAGACTCTTTTGGTCTTATCCAAATAGAGACGAGGCGAAGGAAATGTCGGAATGAGGTGGCGGGTACGGAAAGAGAACAAAAAGAAAAATAAATAAAATGAGAATTAAACAAAATGAAATATCGAGCAAGGAAACGAACTCTAAAGAAGTATTGAAGTATGCAAGAGAAAAGGATATTTGGAACAAAAGATGCAACGAAACTCGCGTTTCATCAAAATGTTTTAGCTCGACCTTTCTCGTCCGGTCTCCTTTAATTGCCCTGGCCGCATTTAGAAAGAGAGCTATTAAATCTTAATGCCGTCCATAAATCAGAGATAGGACCGTTCTGCTGGACCATCTTTAGAAATTACATAATCAGGAGAAGAGTCTTTAATGCGTCTATTAACCGCCGGGCACTAGTATTCCACAGATAAGGTGGACATAGCCAAACAATTTAAAATGTTCGAGTAGTTATGTCGATTTTATCTAATAGAGCGTCCTTAAATGTTTGATTGGTTTTTTCTTGTGATGTTTTATTGAGCTGACTAATGTTCCAGTGTTAACATTTGTTTATTTTGTTCTTCAATATATTCGTTCTAAAAATAACCAGAATTGTTCTCCAATAAATACGTAGCTTTTAAAAATAAAAGAGAATTTCTAAAATAGAAGGGATGGAAAATTGATGAATTTTCTCTCAATTACAGTTAAACCAAACAAAAAAAGAAACCTATTTGATCTCAAGAGCTACCGATTCGTCCGGGCCACTTCTACGATAGCTCCTGAAAATTGTTATTAATTAACCGAAAAATAAGCCATTAACGAGCGGTATCACATCGGCTACCTTTCTCAATTAATTCTGCTTCAGAAAGAGAGGCTGTGCTCTCCAATTCGGGCCGAATGGAGAAAGAAAAAAACGAAGTGACTTGTTTCCTTACAAACGCGCTGAGCTGGCCGGCGACGGACAAAAGAATGCTCGAAAGACATTTGAATAACGACCCGGCTCCGGTCCAAGGAGCCCATGGTTCCGAACTGGGTAGATACCATCAGGCCACAAATCGGTCGGCTTTGGACTTGAGTTAGTGCACTCTTAAGCTTTGAGCTTTGTCAGAGGTGCTTATAGATGTACAGTCAGTTTCGTATTAAATGTCTTCAAGAGTTGAGTTACATAAAATTACTTGGAAAGCTGTAGGTACTGATTTGGAAAAAGGCGAGAAAACAGAACTACCTTCAAGGATGATATTTTATAAAATATACATTATTGAAATACATCGCTAACTTGAAAAGCAGTGCTAACCTGAAAGGTAGTACCAACTCGTAAGTCGATGGTACCTATTACCACACATGATCGACTGTTGATTAACGCGTTACGCCCATGTGCCATGGATGTGCTGTTGCGTGGAAGAGGTTACACCAGCCTGGTGCGACCAAGAGCACGCTCTGTTGGGCCTCACCTCGCTCCTTGGTGCCCCTGGTAGTTCTGGTAAGTACCATGACTGGTATAAAAAGCGATGCATATTTTACACTTGTTATGGAGTGCACGGACGTACGGGTCGAGCGCTCTCTCTTTAAATAGATGCGGCTACTGCCATAAATAACCTTATTAAGATTCTTATTCTACCATAAATGGGTACCGCCAACAATTGATTATGACTGGTGACATTTATCCAAGTCGCGTTGCTGCGAACGCCGTATGAATAACCACTGGTTGTAGGTGAAGTTTTTCTGCTTTGTACCGAGTACTGAGCAATTCTTGGGCTAGTTTCACTTCTCCTCAGGGCGAAGAACTTTGTGTTCTTCTAAAGTAACTCTCGATTTGCTTAGGTACTTATGTTGCGATTTGCTTAGGTACTTATATTTCGATTTGCTTAGGTACTTACATTTCGATTTGCTTACTTAGGTATAATTTGATTTACTTTCTTATTCCTATTTGGATTGATTAGAGTTTCGTTTATTGGTATAAGTACGGGTAGGTATATACCTATAGGTAACTCACATCAGTACCGCTCGGGTACTAGAGTGTAAAATCGAGCTTAAACAAACTTTCAAAGTTACCAAAGCAAACAAGGGCCGCTCGCCAGCGATGGTGGACCCAGAGGCATAGCCAACGTGATTACCATACTATACTTATTCAAGTTTATAACGAGGTTCGAAAGAAGACTCGCTGGTACTCCAGCGCTTTAGCATATCGCCTCCGATATCCTCCGTCCTCCTCGTCTGCATTCAGGTGTGCGCCGTCTTTCTCCCGCACAAGTCTTTCCACCTGAGTAAAGCCGCACATTACATCAATAGCTAATTGTGGTGCCGAGCTTAGGGCACCAATGGCCCCAGAAGAGGGACGAGGAGATCGACGTGAGCGTGTACCAACCGTGAAGTTATTGTTTTATTTATCTCGCACCGTTGAAAAGTGGTAGATGATTAAAATATTAATGACAATATTATTCTCTGGACGTTGCTAAATTGCCAAGGCAAATGGACGGCGCTTTCTGAATGCTAACAAGGATCTTTGGTGGAAAACGTTCCTTCTTTTGTCGGCTTTAGGGCATCTCAACGCCTTGTGTGCAAATACAAAAAGCATATGAGAATAATTATTTCTTCATAATTATACTTTCATAATTATTCCTACATGATTATTACTTCATAATTATTCCTTCGACATTATTGTGAACGGTGATTGATTTGTCAGGGGATTTCTTGGTTATAACACTCTAGCTTGTGTTTTATTTTTCGACGAGTTGTCCTTCGTTCGGAGGAATCTTGTTTTTGAAGCAAGGGTTATTACCAAAGCCAACTTAGCAATTTAAAAGTGCTTAAGGAGAACAAGAAGAAATAATACGGTAATTATCGGTATTGTCGCCCAGTGGACCAAAGTTGTCTAAGTACAAGTAACAAGAGAAATTTTGATGCATTTTGTAATATAAAAATCACTGAATCTGGAGGAGAGAAGAAAAGACTTTGTCAATGTGCTATGGTTAGATAACATGAGTCGGACCTAGCATTTGTTCAAATATGAATTCAATAATATCCCAACGAAAAGAAAGTCTTCAAGTTAGAAATTTTTATAAAACTTTTTGTCAATTTTTGAGGCAACCATCCCACTTTCTTACTTGATGTCGTTTTGAAACAAATAATCACCGCGTCTTTCTTAGTTGACGTCATTTTGAAACAAATAATCAACGCGTTTCGCTTAGTTGATGTCGTTTTGATACAAATAAACAACGCGTCTCGTTTAGTTGACGTCGTTTTGATACAAATAAACAACGCGTCTTTTCTAGTTGTTGTTTTGAAACAAATAAACAACGCGTTTCGCTTAGTTGACATCGTTTTGATACAAATAAACAACGCGTCTTTTCTAGTTGTTGTTTTGAAACAAATAAACAACGCGTCTTTTCTAGTTGTAGTTTTGAAACAAATAAACAACACGTCTCGCATATGCTATTCTCGCTAAAGATTATAGTGCAATGCCTCTGTTTGTTCATTTTTATATTCTATGTTAAAGACATTGGTTAAATCGTTACACAATATTGAATTCTGACAAAAAGAAATAGTAAGTTAACCTGAAATGTAGAGTTAACCTGAAATATAGAGTTAACTTGAAATATAGAGTTAACTTGAAATATAGAGTTAACTTGAAATATAGCGTTAACTTTCTTGAAGAAGAACACGAAGACGAACACGAAGAAAAACTCGAAGAAAGACACGAAGAAAACAGCCGATAATCTCTAGCAGAGAGGTTGAAACCAAGCGCCCAACGTAACGAGATGCTAATAATTGCTTATTATTTATTTATGACGAACCGATTTCCATTCGATTAGGCCTCTGGAGGGCAATCAGGCGGCGGGGCGAGAGGTTGCAAACGAAGAGAGAACATCATCTCCGCGAGTTCGTGTACAGGCGGATCTAAATTAAAATCAACAGCCTGCTTTGATCGGTGTCCGACCGCCAAGTCTCGCCCAACATACTGCACCATTAATCTTTTCACGGATTGCTTGAATCGGTCGGAAGGAGCATGTGGGAGAGCTGCAATGCATAACTCCCTCACGATGTGAAATTGGTTCGAGAGACTTGGAGAAGAAAGTTTTCAAGACTGCCTTTATCGAGGCTGCATTCGTTAAATTGGGTAAAAATTGAATTACGGTTGCTAGTACTGTCATCATCTGAAATCGTGTGTCTTCGCTGTAATTAATTAAAGATGGTGATTAAAGTTTGTTCTAATAGAAACGATCCTAAGCTTGAAGATTTTTATCTACAGGCGGTTGGATTGATCGATGGCCTGTTCCTTGTCAGCTGCTTCTACCTGAAGGGCTTACTCAAATTTATAACGATCCATTTGCGACTTTAAGCGTTGTTTTGTTTCGGTAATTCATTTAATTAAATCGTGGATGATTGCGAAAATTTGAAAATTATAGTTTAACAGGAGACAATCGCCGCGGGCGCGAGGAATTGATTTGTGGACGTAGAATTCTTCGTGGGCAGTGCCCACTATCCGATGGGCCCATAATCCATCGTGGGGCCATAATCCATCGAGGAGCAATAATGAGTACCAGCATCAGAAGCAGTTGAAAAAGTCAACATCACCCCTCCCCTAATAGCCTGGCCGTCGAAATTATTTAAACAGCTAATAATGGGTCTTGTGTAAACAAGCCTGGACTACGATGGAGCCCATCCGAAGCATAAATTATGCCCATTATTAATATTTCTTCGGAGCTAACAAGCTCGGAGAGACCTGTTCAGGCTATCGAGGTTCGGAGCAATAAATTTCGAAATGACCTGTCAAGAAGCACGGCAGGTATTTGGCCTTTCTTCGCCCCAACTCCCCCCTCCAGCTCTTCGGCCTCTGCCCAGACGGTCTCCTCGCCAGCACTACAAACGAAAACTATGCATTTTGAGTGTTCTCAAGCTGCGAGGAGCTTATTCATATGCGGCTAGTTACGAGCCGCTCCGGCATCCAGTGGCGTCTCCGCGGATGGAGGGGGCCCTATGCATATTTACTCAAATTATGTAATGGAATGCGTCTTCTTGTTTGAATAATTCCTTCTCTACACAGTAGGGTGTTAACGATGTTATGTATGTGTGCTTACAAGGTACGCGGTACATATTTAAACACGTTTAGGAGTCCAGGAGGGAACCGTGTGGAACCAGCGCGAAACGAAACGAAACGAGGAGAGTAGGCGAAACTAATGGAGGTGTTATGGTGTAAACAAACAAACAAGCACTTACCAAGCGTTCGCTGCCATGCCGAAGTAGTAGATCAGGAGGAAGACGAAGGCACAATTAGCGTTCGCGAGGCCGTCTTCGGACATTTCGCCGTTGGCCGACTGACAAGAGGTTGAGGACCTTCCGGTTATCATCCTGATGCCCCAGCCGGCGCTCACGAAGCAATAGCAAAGGGCCAAGCTGATCAGGGGCCTTGCCTTGACTCTTCCTCCTCCGATGAAGAGAGTTAGGGCAGCCCCCAAACTTGCCGCGAAGCAGATTGCTGCCCAAACTGAAACCCAAACCTGCAAGAATAGATCAAAAACTTTACTAAAACCCTTTATGCACAGTTTTATGGGCGCAAACTATGTAAACATATGAAATAAAGTACCTATGTAATTTAGGTACCTAAGTATGTACATACCTACTTAAATACTTAGGTATTACAGTAGCTATTAATAAGTAAACAAACAATTGTTATTATTATTGCACCTACCTCAGCGAACCTTTTCTCCGAAGCGTCAAACAGGAAATCAGCGTCGCACAAAGGCACACATGGCCCACTGATGTCTTTCTTAACAGAGTTAACAGGACAGTCTACAGGTTGGACGGCGGCGCGCACAGGAGCCGACAGATCCATCCCCATGTCTTTAGGGCCCTCCATGCACATGTGTTCGTGATTATTCTCAACAGGAAATCTGTCGCACTCCAGAGCATCTGGCCAAGGGAACCCGAAGCCCTGAAGAACAGGGTAACATCTCGCCCTCACGTTCCTGCACAAACCCCTACAAGGGCCGATGGGGTTAGCCACTTTTTCCGTGCACATCGGCACGTAAACCGAGCAGAGGAAAAGGCGCAAATGAGGGCTGCATCCGTACTGGATCAAGGGAGAAAACGTCCTCAGATAGTACTCGGCCTCCTGCTGGAGCTCGTTTCCTCCCAGATTCGGCATCCCAGTCATGTTGTACCCCAAGTCCGAGCAGAGTTCCACCTTAATCGGCTCGCATGTCCTCAGCAGGGGCTCACATCCCCCTAGATCCAACAAAGGCGAAAAGAGGGAAACCGCGAGAATTAACTGGATCATGTTGTAAACATTTGACCGTCGTGCGCACGTCACTGCAAGCCAGCCGCGGGTTACTGGATCCGTTCGCTGACACCGACTGGATTTACAAAACTGACTGGAGCTGGTGCGGCCGAACGAGGCAAGCATGGTTCTTCGAAGGAATGTTGCTTGTGGGGCCGCGTTTACACGACGATTGCCGACAGCAGGCTTTGGGCAAAGCCACGCAAAGCTGGTCCACGGAGGAAGCTCAACATCGGATGCTGTAAGATGCATTCAAACGTAGTGCATACGTATCTACAAGAAATGTATAGAAGCAATACGCTCGCGTTCAATGCGTTTCCAAAGAGGTGAGCTGCACACAGGGGCCCTGCTGGTGGCTCGAGATTCTTGCAAATTTACCCTTCAAGTAAAGTACTGTTTAGAAGCCTTTTAATTACAATTAACACAATTGATGGTACAGTAGAACTCCACTTATCCGAACTCCAGTCATTCGAATCGCCAGTTATTCGAATCGACAATTAATTGAATCAATGCCTTAAAGAATTCAATTAATTTTTATAGTAAACAAAGTTAATAGATTAAAGACCTAAAAAACAGCTAGGGCTTTAAAGACAGTTAAAGGAGCGAAGACGTGCCAAAAATCTAGGGCTTTAAATAAGACAATTAAAGAAGTGAAGACGTATCAAAAATCTAGGACTTTAAATAAGGCAGTTAAAGGAGTGAAGACGTACCAAATATCTAAGGCTTTAAATAAGACAGTTATAGCAGTGACGACGTACCAAAGATCTAGGGCTTTAAATAAGACAGTTAAAGGAGTGAAGACGTAGAAAACATCTAAGGCTTTAAATTAGACAGTTAAAGGAGTGAAGACGTACCAAATATCTAAGGCTTTAAATAAGACAGTTAAAGGAATGAAGACGTACCAAATATCTAAGGCTTTAAATAAGACAGTTAAAGGAGTGAAAACGTACCAAATATCTATGGCTTTCAATAAGACAGTTAAAGGAGTGAAGACGTACCAAAGATCAAGGGTTTTAAATAAGACAGTGAAAGAAGTGAACCGTACAAAACATCTAAGGCTTTAAATAAGACAGTTAAAGGGGTGAAGACGTACCAAAGATCTAGGGCTTTAAATAAGGCAGTTAAAGCTGTAAAGACGTATCAAAAATCTATGGCTTTAAATAAGACAGTTAAAGGAGTGAAGACGTACCAAAGATCTAGGGCTTTAAAAAAGCAGTTAAAAAAGTGAAGACGTACCAAATATCTAGGGCTTTAAATAAGGCAGTTAAAGCTGTAAAGACGTATCAAAAATCTATGGCTTTAAATAAGACAGTTAAAGGAGTGAAGACGTACCAAAGATCTAGGGTTTTAAATAAGACAGTGAAAGAAGTGAACCGTACAAAAAATCTAGGGCTTCAAATAAGACAGTTAAAGGAGTGAAGACGTACCAAAGATCTAGGGCTTTAAAAAAGCAGTTAAAAAAGTGAAGACGTACCAAAAATCTAGTGCTTTAAATAAGGCAGTTAAAGCTGTAAAGACGTATCAAAAATCTATGGCTTTAAATAAGCCAGTTAAAGGAGTGAAGACGTACCAAAGTTCTAGGGCTTCAAATAAGACAGTTAAAGGAGTGAACCGTACAAAACATCTAAGGCTTTAAATAAGACAGTTAAAGGAGTGAAGACGTACGAAAGATCTATGGCTTTAAATAAGACAGTTAATGAGAAAAGACGCATCAAAGATCTAGGGCTTTAAAAAAAGCAGTTAAAAGAGTGAAGACGTACCAAATATCTAGGGCTTTAAATAAGACAGTTAAAGGAGTGAAGACGTACCAAATATCTAAGGCTTTAAATAAGACAGTTATAGCAGTGAAAACGTACCAAATATCTAGGGCTTTAAATAAGACAGTTAAAGGAGTGAAGACGTACGAAATATCTAGGGTTTTAAATAAGACTGTTAAAGGAGTGAAGACATACGAAAGATCTAGGGCTTTAAATAAGACAGTTAATGAGAAAAGACGCGCCAAAGATCTAGGGCTTTAAAAGAAGCAGTTAAAAAAGTGAAGACGTACCAAAGATCTCGGGCTTTAAATAAGACAGTTAAAGAAGTGAAAACGTACTAAAGTCTAGGGCTTTAAGTAAGACAGTTAAAGGAGTCGAAACGTACCAAATATCTAGGGCTTTAAATAAGACAGTTAAAGGAGTGAAGACGTACCAAAGGTCTAGGGCTTTAAATAAGACTGTTAAAGGAGTGGAATCGTACCAAAGATCTAAGGCTTTAAATAAGACTGTTAAAGGAGTGAAGACGTACGAAAGATCTAGGGCTTTAAATAAGACAGTTAATGAGAAAAGACGCACCAAAGATCTAGGGCTTTAAAAAAAGCAGTTAAAAAAGTGAAGACGTACCAAAGATCTGGGGCTTTAAATAAGACAGTTAAAGAAGTGAAAACGTACTCAAAATCTAGGGCTTTAAGTAAGACAGTTAAAGGAGTGGAAACGTACCAAATATCTAGGGCTTTAAATAAGACAGTTAAAGGAGTGAAGACGTACCAAAGATCTAGGGCTTCAAATAAGGCAGTTGAAGGAGTGAACCATACAAAACATTTAAGGCTTTAAATAAGACAGTTAAAGGAGTGAAGACATGCCAAAGATCTAGGGCTTTAAAGAAAGTTAAAGGAGTGAAGACGTACCAAAGATCTAGGACTTTAAAGAAAGTTAAAGGAGTTAAGACTACCAAAGATCTAGGGCTTTAAAGACAGTTAAAGGAGTGAAGACGTACCAACGATCTAGGGCTTTAAAGAAAGTTAAAGGAATGAAGACGTACCAAAGATCTAGGCCTTCAAATAAGACAGTTAAAGGAGTGAACCGTACAAAAAATCTAGGGCTTTAAATAAGACAGTTAAAGGAGTGAAAACGTACCAAATATCTAGGGCTTCAAATAAGACAGTTAAAGGAGTGAAGCGTACAAAATATCTAAGGCTTTAAATAAGACAGTTAAAGGAGTGAAGATGTACCAAAAATCTAGGGCTTTAAGTAAGACACTTAAGTGAGTGAAGACGAACCAAAAATCTAGGGTTTTATAGACAATTAAAGGAATGAAAACGTACCAAAGATAGTTAAAGGAGCTTTTAAAGGCAGTTAAACGAATAAGTCTTTCATTGCTTTTAGAAACTCCTATATCATACAAAAACTTACAAATATCTAAGGCTTTAAAGACAAGGTCATAGATTTTCTAAATATCTAGAGCTTTAAGGCGATACGGTAACCCTAGCAGTTCATCAACTGCGAAAAAATGTGAACAGTAGCGGGAATTTTTAATCTCTCTCTCTCTGATTGGTTAGCTACATTCAATATTAGAACTTGTAGAAATGATACAAGGAAATAGAATAATCAGAAGGTAATAGACAAATATTTGGCTAGTCACCGATTCTGACAAAATAAAATCACTGTCACTGTCATACGTTCTACTTCAGCAACTTTATTATTCGATGTACTGCAATATTTTATACTGCAAATTAATCTGCAAATATTTTCGGAGGAACTGATCGTTTTACATTTTTGATTACAGTTGTTTGCTACAGTGTTTATTTGATATAAAGTTAGGGGTAAATTCACCACCGCACATTTTACCCCCTAATTTAAAGTTTGTAAATCTGACTCGATGAGGCGACGGAGGATGATGATTTCTAATGTGTATCAAATTTAATTGCAATCGGTTGAAAAATAAACTCATTATCCTTCT
>JAWQRP010002176.1:0-16360 GCA_033557875.1 Quadriops clusia | reverse complement strand
AATTATTGAAGTTATAATATTAAAATAATGATTAAATTAAATATTAAAATAATGATTAAATTAAATATTAAAATAATGATTAAATTAAATATTAAAATAATAATTAAATTAAATATTAAAATAATAATTAAAGTAAATATTAAAATAATAATTAAAACAAAGGTTTCATTATTTGGTTTTCATTTCTCTATAGCATCCAATTTTAAAATTTAGATTCTAAACCATCCATTTGAATGTATAAAATTTGTTACTTTTTAATGTATAAATGTACTAAGATAACTTCATCATCGCATTCGTTATAAGTTTCCTAAGCAATACAAGATATAAAGAAAAAAAATTCCAAAACCGATAATAAAAATAGATTCTAAATTATTAGAATGGATAAAAAAAAATATTATCTTAATTATTATGTTGTATAATATTATTTTAAAATTATTGGCATGGTGTGCTCGTTCGTTTAATATGGTATATTAACATAGTGAAGTAAAATAAAAGAAATACAAACAGAAAAAGTCATAAAAAATTAAATATTTTAATAATTTTTATTTGAATTTAAAATTAAGAACTTAATAATATAAGAGAGATATGATTTTTCTCTCTTCTTATTAGTCACACGCCGAAACAGATTGTGTTTTATGTAGGTTTTAATTAAAATATAAATCGCCTTGTTATGAAAAGATAATACAAAAATAGTAATCAATTCAATGTAATACAAACATATAAAAATTGTTTAATAAACATGATCATTTGAAATTATGTTAAAGTAGGCTGAAAAATTAAAATTATATGCTGTAATTAGGGAAGACATATGAAAATATTTTTTTTTAGAATATGTTAGACTAGAATAGAATAATATAGAATAAAACTAAAAAAAAATAGAATAAAACAAAATAAAATAGAATAAAACAAAATAAAATAGAATAAAACAAAATAAAATAGAATAAAACAAAACAAAATAGAAATCTCTCACCTGTAGGAAAATTGTGTGTCTCCGCAGTGAAAATGAGATGAGATTCGGAATTCATAGCTTTCAACTCGGAAGGAATTCCAGCATTAACCGGCTTTAATCCTCGGTGTACAAATCCCCTTATGGCACTACTGTTATCACTGAATTTGATCACATTATTTTGGTTTGTCGTATTCTGCGTCTTGATAATCATATCAATTAAAGACTCTTTGTGTTCGACTCCGTCAATGACCATTTTTCCTTTGAAAAACCAATGCCTGCTGTGTTCGCTGTTCGATTGAGCCAAGTCGAAGCATTCGACGTTCGTCGGGTTCCTCTTGAGAACATTTTTAAATAAATTTGTGTAATATTCTAAATCAGCTTCGTCGAAGGCGAGTCCTAATTCGGCATCGATTTCCTCGAGGGCCAATTTGCCTCTTTTTAACACATCGACTTCGTGGAATTCGTCTCCTTGTTTCGGTGGTTTTAGGTTCTCCAAAAAGCTTTTTTTCGGGATGTTCTCTTCTGTATAAAGGCATTCCGTCATACGATCGTGTAAGACGGCGGCGATTTTTTGTACGAAGGCATCTTCGACTTTCTTCGAAGAGAAGATATTTTCAGTCGAACTATTATTCGGTAAAGTCGAGTCAAAGTAGATGAGAAATCGCCTAGCTACTTCCAGTCGGACTACGTTGCTTAAACCCAAAGATTGGCAAATTGAAACGGAGTTAGTCGATTTAGATGTCGAGAAGTTGAAGCGAGGTCCCAGTTCGATTATGAATGAATTTTGACTTTGTTTGAAGGAAGTCTGCTCGGTTAGGCGTTTAGGGTTGTACGGGTCCTTTAAGAGCCACTTTAGTTTCTTCAAGTCTTCTTCGGAAATCGAGCCTTTCACTTCGATGTAATAGATTAGTTCGGTTTCGATTTGTTTTATTTGTTTCGTGACGGTTGTTATTTTGTCTAGGAGTTCTTTTTGTTTCGCTGGGGTGAAGGCGGGGTGTCGGTAGAGTTTCAGTATTGAAGATTGCATTTTGTCGGCTGTGATATTAATTATTTTATTGACATGCATTTGCTGAATACTTAAATATATATGAATGTGAATATTAAATTTTTAGAACCTTTAAATTTATTGAAGGCTAATAAATAGAATGTCTTATTGTTCATAAATGAATGAGCATAAAATTCCTTACCTTCTAGTCTTCTTTCTTATGTTTTAACATAAAATTGCTGGCCTAAGCAAGTGAACTAAGATAACAATGCTTTTTATTATCTAGCACCACTTCTTCTACTACAAAGATGTAGTATTCAACGAGTTAATACTCTTATGTTCATGCAATCTATGTCATTTTATACTTTACTTATCTGAAGAGGTTATCAACCACGTGGATAATGGACATGTTTAGCCAATATGTTTGGTAGTTGCAAGGTCAGGATACAGAAAGCAAGGTTAAAATTGCACTTGCCTATGTAGAATGACCCTATATGGTTCTTGCTAGATAGGGAAAGGTTGTATATCATTTACTAGAATATGTACTATGAAAAATAAAACAAAAATTTGGGAAGTTTCGACTTTTTATTAATAAAATCCATCGACTCGATCCATCGATCTAACAAGTTCCTTAAGTGTATTAGTTATTATTTTAAGATTACTTACTCGATAGGGGTTAAACATCACTAATAAGAGGGGTAGTTACATACAATGTACACGCATTTGTAATAGTATAATTGCTATATTACAATCGTTTATTTACATACTGGTCTATTATTTATACTTTGTTTCTCTCTTCGCAAAATAACTTTCGCTTCTTCGTATGCTCTATTATTCTTTCTCACAGATCAGTCTTATTACAGCTACAAAATATCACACTCAAGTGAACAAGAACTTGTAAAGGGCGGAAAAATAAATGGAAATCGTGATTTAAATTAAAATAAAGCGAATGAAATAATAATTAAACGAATAAAATAATAATTAAACGAATAAAATAATAATTAAACGAATAAAATAATAATTAAACGAATAAAATAATAATTAAACGAATAGAATAAAAACTAAAGTATTAAAGTAAAAATTATATACACTAACGTATAGGAAATTAAAGTAATACAACAAAATTAATTACCAATCAATTCAGACATTAACGATCAGTTTAATTTAATTGTAGTAAGTTAAGTGTCTTACTTAAGACGATGCGAAACGTAAAAATGTCCCGAATGCACAAGGAAAGTTATAAAAATATGTTATTAATTTTTCGGGGCCTCGGAACACTCTTACGTATATTCAGTACAAGACAAAGAAATAAACGATAATCTCTTAAAATTAAGTAGATTTAAATAAGTAATAATTATTTTAAATAGATAGTATGTAAGTAGATAGTATGCAAGTAGGTAGTATGTCTTAGAACACATTTGTTTCCTCGGCTCAACACGGAAAAACAGCAGTTTCTTAATAATAATTATTTCTTTATAAAGTTTATAATTATTTAGAATACGTTTTTACAAAAAAGTGTATATACACAAATACCTTTACAAATAATTAATAAGTCATTTAAGTCGTCAAGTTCGTACATAATTATTTCGTTAATATGCAATAGTTCAAGTCTTAAGGGTACGTATTCAGTACTTCATTTATTTAAAGTTTCTTAGGATGGATATTTTAATTAAGATAGCCGTCGTAGAGGACGGTCCAAAACGGGTATATAAAGTCAGAAAGGCGTCCGAATTCATGTTTAGTAAAGGTTTTTAAGAAAATACACGAGATTGGTTCGTTATAGGTGGTTATACCGCATATATGTGGTTATACTTACGTTTAGTGTCGATTTTATTCGAGTTTTACATACACGACCGATTAGCATTCATTCGAAGCATTTACAAAGCCACGATCTGCCGTTTTTCCGCGTCAAACTCGCTTATTCGCAGTTTCTTCTCGCTTTCGCTCGGGTAATCATTTTAAGGAATTGCAGTAAGTAACAACGGTGGGTACATTGTAATAACAATTTTACAAATAAGTACAGAGATTAGTCGAAATTTGATTACGATGGTTTACATTGCTCGACAAACATGCAGTCGAAGGTATTTTTCCTTTTTATTTAAAATATATCAGATGAAATAATATTCGTGTACGATAAAAAAGAACTAGTTGCAGATATACCTTCAATAATGTCTTCTTCCTAAATTTTGTTAAACGGTGTGTTACTTCTATGTATAATATATTACCTAATTTCTTCATGCCGTAAGTGTGAGGGTTAACGCTAGCCGAATTAAGAGTCTAGGAGGTTAATAACAATTTTTGATCGAAACGTAACTAAAAAAAAATTACACAAAGGGACGAAGTAAAGAGAATAGCACTAAAAATATCAAGTTGTACCATTAAGAATCGTACGTTTGTCACGTGGTCGTCGTGTCCGATTCGGTTTCTTCCTTTGCTCGGTTCTTCATCCAAGTGATGAAGTATTCGATCAGCCACGCGATACAACATAATAAAATTAAGAACGTTTGCGAGTGGAGGCAGATGGGATAGCTACCGGTTGTGTCTCGAATCAAGCCTAAACAGAAAAATAGTCATATTTAATTCGCAAAATATATAAACGGAAAATATAAATGGTGGTCCATCTAAGACGCTCTTTAGGTGCTGGGTTAATCGTGTAAGTTTTATTGTTCTAACTTTGATAATAACGCTATAATTAAAGGTGAATGTCTTAGGTGGACCACGCTGTATATACGGAAAACATATATTTAACAAAATAAATATTTCTATAAAATAAATATTTCTATAAAATAAATATTTCTATAAAATAAATATTTCTATAAAATAAATATTTCTATAAAATAAATAAAACAAAAATAATCTCACCTAATATGGGTCCAATGCAGACGACGAAGAGCCCTTTACCCACCATATGCAACCCGAAGGCAGCAGGCAGCTTTTCCAAGGAAGAATACTCGGAAATGCAGATGGCAAAGTTGATGAGAACAGCACCTCGGAAAAATCCACAAATAATCAACCAGATTAAAATCTGGGTGTAGTCAGTTTGTTCCGCCATTACTGTGGACAATAGAAACACACAAATTATTACGAGACGGAGAGGGACCGAGGTTGACACTTCGAGGACACGTTCGGCGTGCCGGGAACGGGAACGCAAGGCATCCAAAGGGTTAACACAGAAAAGGATAAGGGCTTGGATATGACCAATCGGGTATGATCAGTCGGGTATGATCAGTCGGGTATGATCAGTTGGGTATGATCAATCTGGTATGATAAATCAGGTATGACCAATCGGGTATGACCAATCAGGTATGATCAGTCGGATATGGTCAGTCGGGTATGACCAATCGGGTATGATCAGTCGGATATGATCAGTCGGGTATGACCAATCAGGTATGACATACAATTAAAATACATAAAGTCGATTGGAGTTTTCATAACGATCGAAGTCGCCAAACGATACGCAACCAAGAACAGAAAGTGTGGAACATAAAAAGCCGTGTGTATCACAATACAGTTAATAACGGAACAAGTACACAAATGATGAGAATGTCGATATTGTCGTCGTTCGAATATAAACCAGTGAGCGTACAAATACAATAATTATGTTGTATAATAAGTATCATATAATAAGTATTTTATAAAGGAAATGATTAACAATTGTTAAGCTTACATATTTCTGTAAGAGTGAGTTTTAGTGTTTACCTATAGTCGGACTTAGGCTCCTTTTTCTGCTGCCAACAAAAATTCATACAAGATTAGAAACATTTTACAATTAGGTTTCTCAAAATAAACAGAAAAGAACTAAGGAAAAACTGTTTGTTGTAGTTCTGGGGCCAACTCTCTTCTTGTGGTTATAATTTTAATGTGTTAAGAGGTTTTTGTCAACAATTAAAATATTATTATTATTAAAATATGATTTGGGAAATTATAATATTAAATTAATGATTAATTTAATATTAAAGATTACTTTAATATTAATGATTAATTGTATTAATGATTAATTTAATATTAATGATTAATTGTATTAATGATTAATTTAATATTAATGATTAATTTAATAAAAATGATTAATTTAATATTGAATTAACTAACTAAAAAATAATCACAAAGCAAAACAAATGTGTAAATTATATTAAAAAAAATTTAGGGAATCAATATGTAATTAAATGATTAATTGTTAAAAGAAATTATAATCAGAATGTAAAGCAAAAAAATTAATAATTGACAAAAACCTGTTTTAAAAGTGTGTGTCCACACTAAATATTTAGAAATTTAGTTTTGTGGTAAAGCCAATTGGTGTTACTATCAAATTTTGTTTTCGCCGTCGTTAAAGAGTCAAAACAAAAAACACTTTAATGTAAAACGAATGAACAAACAATGAATGAACTAATCAAATAATAATCGCACTCTGCATCCGCTCGACCAATCATTCTTCTCTCATGACGTTAATACTTTAGTTGATAGGTAAAAAGTTTTTTTGAAATATGCATAGATCGTTCTTTGATAATTTTCTTTTAATATTGACAGCTTCAATTTTCTTTTAATATTGACAGCTTTAATTTTCTTTTAATATTGACAGCTTTAATTTTATTTTAATATTAGAAGTACTAATGATAGTACTGATATAAGAATAAATACAAGAATAAATATAAGAATGAATATACTCCCATTATTATGCATACTTCAAAATTCCGAAAAGCCAAAGAAACAAGATAAATGTACCTGATCGGCTGATGCCCAAAAGGAAAATGCCCCCCATGAAAAGGGTCCTCTTGGAAATGGTGAGCCGGTCGCATATGGGGGGCAGAATGAGTCGGGCGATGATATCGGTAAGAGCTTGAACAGAAAGAAACAAAGCTATGTCTTTCATTTCATACCCGATAGAGAAGAAGAAGAACGGGGTGACCATCTTGAAGTTCTGCTCGGCCACGTAAAATATCGAGAGCCCGAAAACTAAATTTAGGTAAATCGGGTCCTTCAGAAGGTCCAGGTCCATGAAGGTCACGATTTTCGACCAGAGGGTCTCCTTTTTCTTCGGGGCGAACTCTATAGGGTCTCGGGGTAACGGGGGGATCTTATGGGAGGTCAGTTGGACCCCGGGATAACTCATGTTCCTTCGTAAATGAGTTCCTTCGGTTACGGAGAGTTTCATCATGCTTTGAGTATCTGCCGTCTAAGGACAAAAAAATTTGAAAAATCGTATTACTTATTATTCATAATCATTACGTACTTGGACTCTTATTTACAATTTTTAATATGTTTAATATAATAATATAATAATAATAATAATTTCTTATGGCAATTACCTGGAGGTGCAATCCGAGACTCGACCCGGTGAAGTCCAGACGTGAATAACTCGACATGATGGACTCAGTCGAGTTTTTGCGCCTCTTCGTGCCCAAAAAACTCATAGTCGAGAAATTCCGAGGAAATGTGGGCTTGCGGGATAGACCCGGGCAGTTCATCGTTTGCTTCTCCAGTTCGGCTAGGTTCTTTGCGATTGTGTTGTTTCCTATGAGCTTGTCGCCTTCTGCCAGCTCGCTTTCCCCTTCGTCGTCGGTCTCTTTTATTGTCTCCATTTCCTACAAGCACACACACAGACATTGTTAATGGAAATATGCTTTATTTATTTTATTTTATATATTTATTTTATATTTTTTTATATGTATATGTATATATATATATTTTATTTGTACTAGATTTATTTGTACTATATATATATTGTGATTTGAGTATATATATATTTTGATAACTAACTTAATGTAACATGATGATTAACACAAAAGTGAGTGATATGAGGTGATTGAGCTAATGCAAAGTTACCTCAGTGGATGAAAAATAGAAGGATATTCCTTGCAGCTATGGAAATAACGGACAATATTTTACGAAGTTTACACTAATTGCCACAGCAATAGCATTTAATAGGAAAGATTTTTCAATTAGAAATCTTTTTAAGGAAGACGTTAAGTCATTTTTACAGAAGAAACTTAAGTACCAAAAAAATACTTAAGTCCCAAAAAGAAAACTTAAGTACCAAAAAATACTTAAGTAGCAAAAAAAACTACTTAAGTTCTCGAAAAAAAACTTAAGTACCAAAAAAATACTTAAGTACCAAAAAAAACTTGAGTACCAAAAAAATATTTATGTACCAAAAAAAAACTTAAGTATCAAAAAAAAACTTAAGTACCAAAAAAAACTTAAGTCCCAAAAAAACCTTAAGTACCAAAAAAAACCTAAAGGTTTGCTCACCTGATGATAAGCGCCTTCTTCATCGTTTTTAACCTCAGGTATCAAATGCCATTCTGCCGGCTGGAGCAAGGTGGACCCCATAACGGCATTCAGGGCGATGGCCCCTAAAATCATGATGGCTCCTCGAAAACCATAGGTATCCAGGAGGAGACTGACGGCTTGAGGCATCACCATCATGCCTAAAGCCGTCCCGGCTAGAGAGAACCCGACGGCTTGGCCTCGTTTCGTTATGAAATAATGGTTCAATGCGACAAATGTCGATGACGCTGTTAAACCAACTCCTAAACCTGAATGGACAGACGAAGGAATTTATCAAGGTCGATGAATAAATAAATAAATAAATATTCTTTCAATAAATAAATAAATAAATAAAATGATCCAGCTCGAAGGACCAAACATGCACAGTTCATAGGATATGATAGAGTTTTCATAGAAGTTGATATATCAACTCTATAGAGTTCATAGAACATGATAGAGTGTTCGCATAAGATAATAGAATTTATAAAACTTGATAGAGCTTAGAGAACTTCAAAAATAATGTACATATGCGGCTGGAAGCCCCATGTTTATACTACATACTTTTAAATAAGGTAAAGAAGACATACTTACCATTAATAATACTGTAAGTGATGAGGATATGTGCCATGCTGTTCGCCGGAAACGTCGCGATGAGTCCGATGCTGACCAGGAAAGACCCTACGATGGAGACTTTCCTGTAGGAAAAGGCACGAATTAGGGGGCCCACAAATAGCCCGCTGAAGTTGATAAGGGCATCAAGAGTGCTCATTATCAAAGCCGCCCCTGTCGTCTTCACCCCCAGGTCAGTCAGCAGGTCCCCGAAGAGCAATCCGAACGAGGGCTCTATTGATCTCGTGCATAACTATAAATAAAATCATATTATTATACCACATATAATAATAATATTTGAGATTATACCTAGATATAAACATCAGAAGTGGGATTCAATGTATTTGTGTAACAGGGTATCAGAAAGTATCTGGACAGATTTTATATCAACAAATTTATATCTTCACTCCTTTAATTGTCTTATTTCTTTAACTGTCTTATTTAAAGCCCTAGATTTTTGGCACGTCTTCACTCCCTTAACTGTCTTATTTCTTTTAGTGTTTTATTTCTTTAAGTGTCTTATTTCTTTAACTGTCTCATTTCTATAACTATCTTATTTAAAGCCCTAGATTTTTGGTACGTCTTCACTCCTTTAGCTGTCTTATTTCTTTTAGTGTCTTATTTCTTTAAATGTCTTATTTCTTTAACTGTCTTATTTCTTTAAGTGTCTTATTTCTTTAACTGTCTTATTTCTTTAACTGTCTTAATTCTTTAACTGTTTTATTTCTTTAACTGTCTTATTTAAAGCCCTAGATTTTTGGCGCGTCTTCACTCCTTTAACTGTCTTATTTCCTGAAGTGTCTTATTTCTTTAAGGCTGGGGGTGCAATTTTCTGTTTCCAGAAGGCTGCCACGAGGAGTCGCTGATGATTCTATGCTTAATATAGACAACCAACCATACTAAACATAACTGCTCGTTTTACAGTCATACCTCGTTTAAGGCTGGGGATGCAGTACAGTACAGTTTTGACTACTCAATTTTTAAATGGTTTGACCTATAAAGTTGAAATTTGCCAGGAATATGGTCTGTGATATTGCACATGGAATAGCTAACATGAAATTTTGAAAAAAATTTGTTTACATATTTGGAAACAGAAAAATTGCAGAGCTTCGTTAAACGAGGTATTTCTGTATACGTTAAAAATAACGACCGCGACCACTAGTGGACAAATGCTGAACTATTGAAAAGGTCGAGATAATGGCGCGGATTTAAACTGCATTGCTACTGAAATATGAAATTTTCCTTATAAATAATCATTTAATTGTACATTTTAACACAATTCCAGATATAATCAATATTTTATATTTAATATATAAAAAGTTATTTCTGAACAACTTACTAATTAACACATATCAAATGCTCAAAATTTTTAAAAATAAAAAAATAGAAAAATGAAGATAGCCAGTCGATGAACAAATAGTATGTAAAAGATAAAATTAAAATATCAAAACTCTCACTTGAATAACAAAAAAATTGAATATTCCGAAAGTTTTATGTGTTATTTTAACATATATTTGTTTTACATTTTTTGTATACAAATTTTGACAGTAGGTACTTTTTTAAACAATACCCAAATTTTAATATAATTGTTTTATGACTAAAACTCTATTCAAATTGTGTACATTTTTTTTTTAATTTCGACATAGCTATTCCATGTGTAATACCACAGACCATATTCCTAGCAAATTATAACTTTATAGGTCAAACCGTTTGAAAATTGAGTAGTCACAACTATAACATTGTACTGCATTCCCAGCCTTAATATGTATTACAATTACTGTATACTTGGTTGCCTAACTCGCCGGAACTGCATTTCAGCTTTAATTTAATGTGATTTGCTGTTGTTGTAATATCTGATTTACTTTCTACTTTTTTAAAATACATTATACTTTAATCATGTATGTAAACTTTAAAAATAATTACTTACGGAATCTGAATACTCCTGTTGATGTAAAGCTGTAGCACTACCTGTTCGACTCTCCCCAGGACTCGAATGTCTCCTGCTCCTGGTTCCCTGAGGGTTCTCATCGTCCCCGGTGACGTATTCCTGCGAAGTTAACACTTATTTTAAGAAACGGACAGCACCTCGCTAAATAACAACACAGAGGTGGCATGCAATAGAAGTTGGGGCTCCCCGGAAACTTGATAATAATAATTGATATAACCTTCATTTAAGAACTAACGATATAATTTTTTTAATGCAATAGTTTACTGCTTGTACCTTTAGTTCTTATTGCTTACCAAAGTTTATGATTTGGTTGGTGAGTAGGTATTTTGTGTGATGTGATTTAGTGGCAACAAAATGGTGTGGTGATGTTAATTAAGATTTAGCACAGTTAATTATATGTGGATTTAGTAATTAAGTCGTAAGATGTGGTAAAGAGGTTTGGTAATAAAAATTGGAGGTAAAATGAGATTTAGTGGTAAAAGGACCTCTCCTATACTAAACAATAACCAGAAGGGTTTCTAAGGCATGCAAAATGCAACGGCACTACTACTTCCTAAGTCATGCAGAATAAATTGAAGCAAACAGCGTCAAGTTTGAGATAGAGGGGTGCACGTGATGTAAGAAATATGAGAGATTTATATGTCGGTGCTCAGTGCTACATGTTTGGATCAGAAATAAATCTCAGTCGGCCAACTTTTTGATTTTCTTTCATCTTTCAGCTTTGATTTAAAAGTTTGGCAATATTGAATGCAGATTAAAATAATTCTTTTAAAATTTAAATATGTACTGAACATTCTATGTAAACTGAAAAATGTTGATTACAAAAATATGTAATGTGAAATATGTAACATGAGATATAAACTAGAACATAAAAAAAAACTAAAAAAAGAATCAGAAATTGATATTAAATTCAAGTCATCGAATTTGAAATTTGAATCATTCTTTACTAAATCCGAATCACTGAGATTTATTGCTTTTTTAATAATAATAACAATATTGTATAATATAACGTAACAATATAATAAAGTATACAGTACAGAATAATAGTACATAACTGTATTAATCAATAACTTAACATGTTAAATAAGAAACGCTACTAACAGTTCTACGAAAGAACAAGAGAATAAAGAGCAGTATTAGAATAATATAGAGGACAGTAGAGACAATAAATACGCAGTAACAATAGTAACAAGGTTTGTCCTAAGAGCTATTGCTGTGTTAAATGGCAGCAAAGATTCACCTGATTGGCTTCTTCGTTCATTTCGGTTATTGCCTTCCCCGACGACAACATAGCGTGGGAGGCGCTCGCGGGTCTCGGGACCCTAAAAACCCACAAAATCTTCAACTAATATTATCATTAAAACTGGGGACATTGTTTAGGTATGCATACCTATTAATTGAAGATTTTATTATATTTTGTGTTGAGTGTATTTTTTTAAAATTTGTTTGAACCACGGAATTACTATTTAAAGGACAAAAATTTAATTATAATGCAAAAATTGATATGAAAGAGAAGAAGCGAGCGACCAATAATCTACTCAAAAATTATGAAAATCGATTCATAGCAATAAACTGCGGCAAAGGCAATTATGCATTAATAAAAAAAGATGGAAGAATAATCTACGTAATATAAATCTTGTATTTAGTTAAGATACTTAAAAAATTTCTTCAAGTAAATATTCAAAAAAGCTCTAATATACTAGTTAGAAAGCTTCTTAACGTTTTATAAATGCTTGGACTGACTTAAAAATGATTGGCTTGATCAAAAAAATGTTTGGTCTGATTTAAAAATGCTTCTGAAATAAAAATGTTTCTGATTTAAAAATGTTTCTGATTTAAAAATGTTTCTGATTTAAAAATGCTGCTGATTTAAAAATGTTTCTGATTTAAAAATGCTTCTGATTTAAAAATGCTTCTGAATTTTAAATGCATCTGATTTAAAAATGCTTCTGATTTTAAAATGCTTCTGATTTTAAAAGCTTCTAATTTTAAAACGCTTCTGATTTTAAAATGCTTCTGATTTTAAAATGTTTCATGTTCTGATTAAAAAATGCTTCATGTTTGATTTAAGATGTTTCATGTACTGAGTTAAGAATGCTTAAGGGTGAAAGTTAAAGATGCCAACCTTTGAGTGCGTTCAGGAATGCCCAAACCTACACCTGAGTCCTCGCTGGGAGACCTATATTCCTCCTCAGTCAACCCGGTACCGGGTTCCATCCCTTCCTGCAATAAGGACGACATAAGGACCATATTCCTTCCTTCATTAATCTTTAATAATCGAAACAAGTTTAATGTAGGTACTCTAAGAAAAGCTACCAACTTAAAATTCCAAAAAAGGCCCGTTCTCTAATGGAATAACATATTATTGTTTACACAATTAATAGCAGTAAGCACCACATATTTATTTTTGTAAGTATACTCAATATTTCAATAAGAGTTACATTTAGTAAGTATACAATGAAAATTGAGTTCGAGGATTTTCAAAGGATGTTCAAAATAATCATTTAAGAAAAAGCTGTTATTGAGACTAGACTGATTTGACAATTAATTAGATCACTGATTATTTTGCCATAATTAATTATTATATCACAATCAATTGTTGTGTTTCAGCGAGTTTTGTGTACTGATGAATTATTAAGTTTCAAATTGATTTATAGCAGTACGGCTGAACATTTTAATTTTGTCTGTTTTGAGAATAACAAGAGCAAGAAAATCGACAAGTTGGACGTTTCAACGGTAATTAGAAACAACGTTTGCTCGTTTGCAATAAACAAAGTTGCTGTTGGAAAAAATGTCGTAAGTTGTATAAACAAAAAATGCTGCAATGTAGAAAATAAGAAATTGGTGTGGTAGCATCTAGATATGGTGCAAGTTAGAAGTCACAGCAAGCTAAGCGGGCACTCACCTCGTGGTATCCTGGCATCATGATGGAATGGTTTGCATCTGGGATCGCAGGACCTCCTTTTCTCTGCAAAAACGATCATTTGCCCACTAGTAACGGTATATTTTCAAATTATTCTCAATAGAAATATTATTATTTTCCAAATGCCAAATGTTATGCGGCAAGTTTATTTAATAATATTAATAGAAAAGATATTTGCAACGTAGTTGGTTTCTATTGCACGATGTCTGTTAATTTACATTCGACTGCCCTAAGGAAAAACACAGTAACTGCATTGAACATTATTTTGAGATACAGCTTGTTTTATAAAATTTCATAGCCTTGCTCAATAGAAAAAAAAATAGTTTTTTAAAGCGAGCATTAGCATTATTAATATGTTTTAAATCCAAATTTCTACTCCAAGAGTTAGAGAATTAGACAGAAAATGATAATAACATAATATTGCAATTATTATAAAAATGTCAGTTACTGTGTTTTTCCATAGGGCAGCCGCTTTAGTAGTTGTTTCCCATCGTAATAGCTCTACGTTTCTTAATTTAGTTTAGTATCTTAATAGGTTTCTTAGCTCATGTCCAATAAACCGTTTGTGTCTTAATAGCCCTAAGTTTCTTAGTTTTACATTTAGAACTTAGTTTTCATGTTTACTTGTGCTGATTCCGTTTCAACTTTTGTAGTGAATTCAGGATGCCTGATGCTGATGATGAGCGAAAATGTCGGCAAAAATTATTAAACACAGGACGAAAGAGTCAAAATTATACAAATAACTTCATTCTGTTTTTATCATTTAACCCTTTCATATCTAAGTTTCATATCGTCATAGTAATACTGTGAGCCTGAGTTTCTTGAAAAGTTTTTTTTACTTGTTTAATTAACATCGCATCGTTTTGTTTCTGCATCTTTGGTCAATTATTGACGCCGGAGATTAGGGCTGCGACTCTTGGCAATTTAGCCGAACCAGGACTTCCACCTGGTTATTGCGTTCTTCGGCATCAATTAACTTACAACACTCTGGACCCTTGGCTTTACATCACTCCTGGGACGTATTTTTATATCGTTCGAAACTCTTCGAATTCGAATTATAAGGATTAACGAGCCAGTAAACAATAGAACAGGTAAGGAACTGATTGGACACAAAAAGAGGGAACCGATTTTTGGGAATCTTCAAGCCTACAACAAACAATAGGAGAGTGCAAGAGAATCTAAAAACTAAAACAAAACTGCAAACAATAATTAAAATAATTAAGAAAAAATTGTACAGTACAGACCATGCACATGAGAGAATGCAACTAGGGAAACCATGAAGCCCGGAGACATGGAAATGAGACGGCAAAGAAACAATTCAACAAAATGGTTATCCAAAGGCAAATCTCAAAATAGAACTTAGTGCACTTTTTGTGTCTTTCGTAAATTGTACCATTTTGTATTTGTTGCTTTGTTTCTTTGCCGTCCCATTTTTATGTCCCCTGGCTTCGTGGTTTCCCTAGTTGCATTCTGAGGTTATTTTCTCATGTGCATGGTATTGTGAAGGTATTGAAGAGGCCAGCTTATTTAACAGAACTACGACCCTTATCAGATTAAATATTGGGGTTGAGATTTAATAAGAAAAAAACAGCAGATGAATTATCTGACTTCATAGCAGTCATCGCGCCATATGTCATCCAAATCTGGAAAATATTTCCCAATTCAAAAGCGCCCGAGTAACAGATGTTCAAATAAGACGCGTGGTTCCAAAGCCGAGGTTTCAATTCCAAGAAGAGGGAGATAGAGAGGAGTTCAGCGGTTGAGCGTCTCGTAAGGAGCGAGCGAGAGAGCTAGTCACAAGAGTCGAGGTCCTAGTGCCTGCAATGCAGTGGAGACTGGGAACAGGCCGTCAAGTCGCGTGGGCGGACAGGCAGGTAGTTTCGGGGTGGCAGAGGCAGTCGATCACGGTCCTTTCTTCGGGACAGTGGGGTTTTGAGTGTCGGGGTGGAGAGTTGGAATCGGTCTAGGCACACGTCCAGCGCGCGGCCGCGGAAGTTCTTCTCGTCGCATCTTCGCGCAGCGCGCGGCCGCAGAAGTCAAGTCGCGTGGAGGAAACGGTCGGTCGTTCACAAGAAAGATGGAGAAAGTGTCGTAGCCGCTGAGGGTAGCTCGGCTGGCGAATTAGAGTGTTGTGACGGCAAATTTTGAGTGAAAGGTTTTGTGAGTTCATTGCGATCCGTTGTTCAGTGTCTTTGGGAACACCTTCAGCGCCATCCTTCTGGGATTTTGTGATTCGTTGGCCGTCTTCGCCAAGCAATTGTGATCCATTGTTCAGTGTCTTTGGGAACACCTTCAGCGCCATCCTTCTGGGATTTTGTGATTCGTTGGCCGTCTTCGCCAAGCAATTGCGATCAATTGTGCAGTGTCATTTGGGAATATCTTCAACATCATTCTTCAGGAGCTTTTGGATTAGTTGGCTGCCGTCCACAGGAGGAACAACACAGGATAAGAATCTTTGTTTTCTTCTTTTATTAGTTTCATTCAATTCAGTAGCTAGAGAATAGTGGTCGCGAGTTTGTTCTTCACGGGGCCGCATTGTTTTGTTGCGCTGGTTCTGATGAACGCCGAGGTGACAATAGAGGGGGAGGATAATTCCGTTTGGCTCTCTCTCTCTCACACACACACAACTACACACACAAAATCCATTCGGGTCGACCCATAAACATAATAAGTCAATTGAAT
>JAWQRP010002175.1:0-16364 GCA_033557875.1 Quadriops clusia | reverse complement strand
GCTCACCGGCATTTTACCGGCACCGATCAGCGGTCGGCGTGTTTGCCAGGTTCCGTTCCCACATGTGGTTCACTATTGGAAGTTGAACAACCGGTATAAAATCGGCCGTCCAAAATCGGTGTGTGTGCAAATAGCCTTACTTAGAAACGAGAATCGTGCAAATTTCACAATGAAAACCCTCCAGCCCTTTCTGCTGTCGGGTTTCCAATATTTGTCTTTGCACTCTTCTTCGTTCCTAAGCAACAGGCAGTTGTGAACTTACTGATAAAATTAATAGCTCTTATGCTATTACTACAAAAAATCGAATGAAGACAGTATCATATTTTTTATATTAAATATAATATTATTTTAAATTAAGCTCTTTTATAGTGGTATAACGCATTTTCATTTTGTTTAAATGCCATTTTTAATTTGAGTGCTATACTTCTCAGTAAAATAATTAGATCACCCTGTTTAATATAGAAACAATATTTTACCTTTTCTGAATGAGTAATGTCAGCTTTCCTTAAAGTTTCTAAAGCTTTGGCCCGACATTCATCGTCTTCGTTTGCCACAAGTGTGTCACATAAGAAGTTGTAAGTACTCGAGTAATCCTTCAACTTATTATTCTCCACTAAATCCAAAACATCTTTTGCATATGTTTGAGGCACGTAATCAATTATGTAACTAGGTAGTATTACCGTTTGGCCTTCCTCCACCAAAACTGCCATTTTTACCAAAGAACCAGCTACATCATCTGTGGCGCTATCCTTGAACAACCTCACTGCAGTTTCGAAAATTTTACTCGAAATTTTGCAACCTTTGGGCGTTTTGACTTTCCCTGTGATTGCGGCCAATAACGAACCCATATTCACTTCTTTGACTAAATATTCTTTCAAATCCAAAAATCTTATTTCGTTCTCCAACACAACTTGATTGTCCTCTAATTCCTTAGCTTTCCTGTGTTTATCCTTAAAGTCGTTACCCTTGCTATTTTCTAATTCCATCGACAATTTCTGCACATCCTTCAAAATCGAGTTGTATTTCTTTTCAATGCTCTCGCGGTTTAAAACATCTGTAAAATGCTCAAAAACTTCTTTAACACATTTATCTTGTTCGCCTTCTGTGAGAATATACAGCGCCTCGACATTAGTGATCCAATCTTTTAGAGCGTTCCTCAATTGAAGTTTTGCTTTGTCGTCAGTAACCGACTTCTTTAAATCTTTTTCTAGTTTTTCTACTTTTTTCATTTGCTCTTTAATGTCATCTGCTATTTGATTTTGGGAATTAGAAGTATACAAACGCGCTGACTTTATCTTTTGACCCCTTTCCACAAATCTCGACATCAATTTTAAAGCTTCCATTCTAATTTCCCCCTTGTTCACAAACTCCCCAGTCCACACTCTATAAATGTAATCAAGCTTGTCGTCAGGAAGCATGTATCGTTCATCCTTTACCAAGAGCACTCTCATGGAATCCAACAGGTTTTCTAGGCTAGTCTCCGTAGAATAAATACCCATACCTTCGCTTAAAATAAGTTTATCTAAATTTAAAGATGTATCTAGAGGTTCTGACTCATCGCCAGAGAAAGCTTTAAGTATTTCCACGATATTGTTTAAAGCCTTAGCAAAGCGGGTTCCTTGTTCCAAATATAATTCAGGTAAAATGTCTTCAGGAAATTCCAAATTAAAATCAGAGCACCCTGACTTTTTTAGTAATTCCTCAAACCAAGCCGTGATCTTTTGGTTGTCATCTTTGTATCCCGGGAGGCCTTTGACTACAACCCTTACTTTACTTTCGGACTTACTGATACCCAATGTAAGCCAATACGGCTTATATTCAGTTTTTTCATTTGTTGCTTTTTCTTCGGTTTTGTTTTCAATGTCGTCATCTTTATTAGCACATTCTTCTAAATCTCTAGATTCCTCCAACAACATTGCACGGGTTTCTAAATAATCATTTGATTCGTAATCATCATACAGTTCTTGAATCATTATATTCGTTTCTGAGTTTTCCGAACTACTCAGCTTTTGTTCATCGTTTCCTTGGATTTCATCGTATTTATTTATGTTACCTTGGTTTCCGAATGCAGCACAAGTGTCTGGAAGGATCTCCTTTGTTTTTGTAGTTACTTCTGTTTCTACTTTTGTTCCGGATTCTGTTTCTTTTTTCGCAGCGCACACTTCAGTAACAGAAGCAATTTCGTCGTTATCACTTTCATCTAGGCCGCCGCAGATTTCCTCCAAAATTTTATAGTCCTCTAGAATATCTTCGTCTGATTCTGATTTTTCTAATTCTGAAATTTTTATCTTCATCAATTCTGCACATTCTTCCTGTAAAGCTGCAAGTTTCTTATCGTCGTGGTGATATTGCTCAATTTCTCTCCAAGTGTGACAGAATTTTCTGCCTGCGTTAAATATTAAAATGAGAATTTTATTTTGTTGAATATCGGTTTTCAAATAACCCGAAATGATATCACCAACGCTTTGAAGCCGATTGCTGATGTACTGTTGGGCAAAATGAATGAATATATTTTGTGGGTTATGACGGATCGCCCTACAAAGTATGTCGCAGCCGCCGATAAAGCTGAAACCCTTGAGGTCTTCAATGCTCTTGAAGACAATCCTCTTTGTCGCTGAATCCATTTAGACTTCAGAAAATTTGGACTTGCTTCAGCCGAGAGAAAATATCAAGTGAAATACTATAGCATGTAACAAATATTGTTTATTTATTTATACTTATTTGTTGTTTTATAACATTTAATTTAGGTGCACTTCGATATTCTAAATTATTTCCTCCTTCCATTGAATTTATGTTTTAAACGTTAAGCTAATTCAAATAATGGCATTTAAAAAAATAAATATTTGAATTGTTGGTTTTAAGAGTGTATATTTTATAAACAATTCTTAAAATAATATACCATCAGAAGATTAATTGATATAATCATGTTATAAAATTAATATTCATAGGTTTATTTTGTAACAAGTTCTTATATATCACATATGTATTTTAAAAAAAGTCTAATTTGTAACCTATGGACTATTAGAAAATCCTTATACATATGTATGTGTCTATAAAACAATTCGAGAAATTGCATGAAAGCCATATTTTCTTAAGCGGTGTCAAAGCCATAGTCATCATAATCACTTTCAAAGTCTAATATTGGGAATTGTTGCTTCTTGTACACATCCGAATCGTAATTCATCTGAGAGCCGTCTCCACACTGGAAGATCATTTGGAAATCTGTGGAGTTCCTCAAGGCATTGTCCACTTTGAGTTGAGGAGGTAGATTTCCGGATTCGAACAATCTTATTGTGTACTCAAGAGGATTCAAAACTTCGCAGGATTCTGAAATTTTATAAAAAATACATCACTTACTTATCCTATTTTTACAATTGGTTAATTTCTGGTGTAGGTAACACATAGGTATACATATTAGATACGAATAAAAAACAATAGTTTATTTACAAAAATCAGGTAAATTAATTAAATTAATTCCTTTGACACTTCATATGTTCAGAGTTCAAGATTCTTTAGTGAATGTCTATAGTTTTATGCCTGTATGGTATTTAAAGCACATATCAAATTAAATATATGACGCGTTGACTCCGCAATACAATATATATATATAATCAATTCAAACACCCAGGAAATGAAGCTCATTGGAACAATTCAACTTCATTGTGCATTTTTACCGTTGGAATCATTAAATACCAAGTTAGAAAAAAATATTCTGAAGTTCAAACTTTTTCTTTAGTTCGTTTGAGTACCGACAATGAAGAATTGTAGCAAGAAGTACTTACCTTGAGCGTATGCCACGAAGAACAGTTTTTCCCGGCCATTGTCACCACCTTGAACAAAAGGTAATAACTTTTCCCCATTCATATGTTTAAAAGCTAAATTTGTTAATAACCCCAAAGCCGCTCCATCAGCTATCCTTTCATTAACACTCGTCGCCCCAACGTTCCAAAATTCAACTGATTGCTTGCCAATGTTGTAAAAAGGTCTTTGGTCCAAAATACTCGGTAAATCCATAGTCTCCCTCACATACTTTTTATAATTGTCCAAAGAAATCCCGAGTCTTTGGATTCTCACGGGATCAAATTGTCTGGAAAATTCCTTAGCTAAACCATTCCCCATTCTCACAATTTTGAGGTATGCAGGCAAATTTTGATCTAAGTTGTGCATGGAAGAGAGTAATCTTGATGGTACCCCAATGAAATTAGTGCCATCGAACAAATGTGGGCGTTTATCAAAACTTTTGGCGAACAAAGCGTATCTGGTTAAACAAAATGGGAAAAAAGTAATAATCACAAAAGTGTGCAAAACAAGAGAATTTGATAAAACTTGACACTCACAAGACTGTTTCATCCACTTGACCCTGAAGTCCAAATAGTCTCGTATTTTGAAACTCTTTTATACTTAGCATCAGCTCTTCAAAATTCGATTCTGATGTGACATTAATGTTTTGATAATCTTCGTACAGTTTATCCGTATCGTCAAAAAATACCAACTTTAGATTTTCGGCAGCTTTGATAATTTTGTCCCTGTCTTCCTTGTCTAGCCATGTAGCGTTCTGACTTATTTGCTGCTTAAAGATTTTCTGCAGACCATTAAATACATTTATTATTGCTCCAATTTCTCCAGCATTTGCGTACTCATCATAAAGTTTCGAGGATATATCCGGAAACAGGTTAACGGCTTCCTCTAGGCAAAATCTTTGGTAATTTTGGTTCTCTTGGGGCAACACCAAATTGTAGTACAAATCAGCTGCGTAAATGCTGAGAAATGCGTTAAAAAGCTTCGAACCTTTTTCCTTGTTGCAAATGTGTCGGAAGACGCCGTCGGTCTCTTTGAAGTATAAACTAACCTTCCTTGCAGGATTTTCGATTCCCAATTTCTGGAAAAGTAATTCTGAATTCAAGTTATCGCATTCAAGCTCTTGAGTAAATATATTTCCTGGATTATCTAAAATTACGGGTTTTGTCCAAGCATTCTGTAAGTCAATGATTTCATGCTTGTATATTGATTCATCAGCACCCTTTAATAACCTTAATTCTGTAACTGCTTTTGTTAAGTCTGTCACGTAATTCGTAATGTTTTTTTCACAATCAGCATAAGCGCGGTAGATTATTTCCAATTTTAAAACTTCACCATGAGTTTGGCCAATTTGAGCGTTTAAGCAGTTCTTCTGGTGCCTGTTCCATAAGGACCAACTGTGCTCACCAAGTTTTTCCCAAGTAAGCGCCCTGTCCTTGAGGAACATTTGGACTTCGTAAGCTTTTCCCTTGAAACCTATTTTGACCTCAAAATAAGGCATGGAGTCACTCATGATCATGTCAGCGACTAAATTAGTGAATTGATCCTGTTGGAAATCGGCTTTTGATTTTAACATACTATAACCCGATTTTTCTAATAATTGGATGACTGCAACAAAAAGATATGTAATCGGTTGTTTGTTAGATAGAATAAAAAACTCACCATTCTCCAATCGATTCGTGTAATTGTATTGCTCTTGGTGTTTCACGCAGGTTTCGTAGAATGTTTTATATTTCCCTGGAGCTCCTCCCAGAGCTGTGTTAATTAAGTCAGTCTTTGCTTGAAGAGCTGTCCACACTTCTTCGTCTTCATTCTTTTCTCTATAGTTTGAAAACCCTCCACATGCGTATTGGTAAAAACTAGCGCACAAATCCACTTCACTGTGATCCATAAGAGACAAAAGTCTAGAAGCGTATTTTTTGCAAGGGATTGATTTGCAAATTTGGTTCGTTTGCTCGTTGGCTTTAGGGGTAGTCTTTTGTAAAAAGTTTGTGTCTCTAAGATTTGACGAGGTTTGACCAATTTCTTGTTCATCGTCACGCTTAATTGTCACATTATTTTCAGGTTTAGGAGTTGTTTGCTCTGTTTCTTCCCCATTTTCTACTTTCGGGGTTGTTTCTTGTTTATATTCAGTTTTAGTTGTTTGCTCTGTCTCTTGTTTATTTCCTGATATAAGAGTTGTTTCATCTGATTCTTGGCTATTGTCAAGGTTACTCAACGTTGATCCGGAGTCTTCCTCATTTTCGACTTTCAAGATTGTTTCTTGTTTATGCCCACCTTTAGTTGTTTGCTCTGCTTCTTGTTTATTCTCTGATTTAGGAGTCGTTTGCTCTATTTCTTCGCTACCTTCAAGTGTATCCAATGTTTGCCCGGAGCCTATCCCATTTTCAACATTTGTTGTTGTTTCTTGTTTGTGCTCAATTTTAGTTGTTTGTTCTGCTTCTTGTTCATGCTCTGATTTAAGAGTTGTTTGTTTTGTTTCTCTGTTGTCCTCTGGTTTAACCAATGTATGCCCGGATATTTCTTCATCTGTAACATTTGAAGTTGTTTTCTCTATGGTTGCAACTATAGTGGTTTGCACTGCCTCTGATGCTTCTTCAGACGTAGACCTTATTTTTGGTTCATCCGTTTGATTGGACTCTGTTGGTTCAAACTCCGATGTTACCTCATCGTTCACTTTTAGTACAACTTCGTCTTGACCCTGATATGTAATAGTTGTTTGCCCAGGTTTAGGTGTTGTATTTTCTATTTCGTGACTATCCCCGAAAGTTGATGATATTTGGATATGCTCGTGCGGATACTCGAGTTTTGATGATGTTGACTCAATGTCGTCGTTATTATCAGGTTTAGTAGATGTTTGTTCCACTATTTGTTTATCTTTAACCTTTAAGGTTGTTGGGTTGGATTCTTCTTCTTCCTCAAGTAGAGGCGTTGTTTTCCCATTTTTATCTTCAGCGCTAGGTGTTATTCGTTCTAATTCATCTTCATCTTCACGTTTGTGACTTGTTTCTGCAGGTTCCTGATTATCATCCTTTTCTGGAGTTCCATTTTCTTTTTGGCCATCAGCTTCGTCTTCCTTCGTATATCTAGAGAGCGTCTCATTGTGCCTTTGTTTTGAAGGGGCTAATGTTTCCACATTCTAATTGGGAACAGAATACTCAAATTAAATATCATGATGTTTGATTGGTAATGTAAAGACTTACGTCTGGGGGAATTGTCGTTAGATGTTTAGCAGCATGCGCCAAGGCGTCGTCCTATCATGAAAGTTTTTATTATATTCAATTTTTAAACGAATTGAATTTAATGTTAATAATTTTAGAGATTATTAATAACAACGAATAATTCAATATTCTAACCAATTCAGTTCAATCATTCACGAACTCGGGATATAAAGTCAGACACATGAGTTACTTTGTGAAAAACTCAATTTTTTAAATAATTCTCCTCACAAACGTCAACGTTTCATCAGTCTTCCTGTCTTCATCAGGGCTATACAAAAGCAATATAAGTGAACTAATTAAATACATAAGAAAAAACTTACAATCTTGGGAGAGTATATGTTGATATTAATTTAAACTAGGTACCTGTGATGCAATGATTGTGCCTATAGTGTGAGAGACACATAAAAAGGAATCTTCTTCTTCGGTTTTCCTTGCGGATGACCTTGCCTCTGTACAGAGGCCTCTGTACAGAGGCAATTCAGCCAGTGGTTTAGTCCATAACGGAATTTTATGTATTTAAGTATGATGATGAAATTGTAGTGGATGTATTAAAGATATAGCAGAGTTGGAATTAATTTGAAAATGTTTAAATATTTATATGATCTAAAATATGCAGCGTAATAGGAAATAGAGACAGGGCTGCATATGAAGATTAATGTTTAATTTTTAATCTCTTAATAAACTTAAATAAGATCAAGGCTATTGATACTGGAGGTACATCAAAGAGCGTATAAATGGAGATCGGAAGTTTGTGGCCTGCTTTGATCAGTTGGACAATTAGTTGTCTAGTTTGATCGCGATTGTTGTTACAGCCAAAAACTATATGGTTTAGATCTCCAATATCACCGCAGTGACATTGAGCTGATGCACATTGGGGCCAAATCTCTCTAAAGCTGACAAAAAAATAAATTCTTAATGAATATGGAGTTTAAAATAAAATTTCCAGTACTTTCTTGACTGATTTATTATTTCGTAAGGCTACCGGTTTCGCCGCTGAATTGCGGCTTCTTCAGGCCTCTATAATAGTTAACATTGAGCAGTGAATTAGTGAATTAACATTTTACATATTTATCTTAATTGATTATTACAGAAATTATAGCATAAACTTACTTGTAGTCAGTATTTTATTTCTTGTCACTTCTATATTTGTTTTGTAAACCATCACTACTTGCCATTACTATTATATTCCTTTGCTTTATACTTTTACAATTTAACACATTAAAAATTCACAGATTAAAATTTTCAGACAAACACAGGACTATGATGATTCTATCTTGCATTATACAATGTAAATTATGATCGGTTAATGAAATGTATGATAATCGATGAGTTTTAGATAAACTTTAATATATTTCGTACTTTAGTATTTATAACCCATTCGACAGAGCAATCATCTTAAAAAGGACGTGGCGCTCATTATAAATTTACCCCGACCATCCGACGATCTAGCTTATATTATCGCAAAAGATTCAATATTTCTTTTTGGTGCTACAAAGACAAACGAAATTTATTATTAATATCATCAGACCCAGTTATAGGAACTTATAGGAACCTATCTCAAATAAAAATTAGGTCTTTAGATACTCAGGTACTGGAAATGTTGAGAAGTCCAGAAGTGTCTATTTTGACGAACGAAGAAGAGGATGAATCTGAAGAAGTTTTGAGTAGTGATGAAGAGACGGACCAAAATGATGATTCACAATAGGAACTCATATACATTTGTAAAATAACGATATTATATTAAAAAAATTGGCGAAAGCAATAACTTTGTAATATTGATGCAAGATCATTTTATAAATAATAAAAAAACTATATCATTGACCTAGTCTACTGAAAAGGAGTTTGTAGTTTTTTTGTACCATATTTTCCTAGCACCATTGCAGTTTCCAACTCTATACCCAGTTTTTTATAGCATCAATATTCAGCACTGTATTATACAGGTATATTTATACGTATTTCAAGATTAGTACCTACATGTAAGTTTTAATTGTTTGTGTTTTAATTCATAGTATTCAGTAACGATAAAATGCTACATTTCGTTTCCTATGCCGAGACTGTAATGTTTATTTGCCACTTTTAGATTTCAAATTCTTTTAGTATTACATTTGGGATTCTTTAATGTCATGTAAATTATGAGCTACATATAAATTGTACGAAAGCCTTCTAATAAATAATTAAATAATGTGGATCCTTTATGTTTATGTCAACATAGAATTTTGCATAAATAAATGTATGCACCTGTTCAGGTAAACTACCTGTTCCCTTTGAGGGATTAAGTCTAAATGTTAGAAACTTATTTCTGTATTGGTAAAATGCATCTTTGCAAAATTTCGCATTAAATAGATGTATCTAGAATTTTTGATAACTTTTGAGAGGTGTTGCCCCATTGTATGATGGAATAATTCCAATTTGATTAAGGTGAACAGGAGAAAGTATGTGCCCGGATCTCATCCTGTTTATGAAGACAATAACCTCCCTGGATAAATATTTGTAATCTTGAAATCAAGGATTCATTCTCACTTGTTTATTAAAAGAATCAAAATGTTTGGCCTTCGTGAAAATAGATTTCTCCCATTCCGACTGCCAGGTTTCTAACATGACACTTTTGGCTTCTTTCTTGAATATAGAGCAATGGAGAAGAATGTCATTAGGTGCTTTTTCTGATCTCACTTTTGCCAAAAGGTCCGTCCTTGTGTTTCCAATAATTCCGGAGTGGATGGGAATCCACAGAAGAAAAACGGAACACTCCGAATTGTGGAGAGACCTAATTATGTTTTTTATTTGAGAAATGACGTGAAGGGTGTAAACTGTAAAAGTGGGCTTTTCAATTTTCTGTAGAAGCCTCAGGGAATCTGAACATATTATATTATTTCTTAAATTTTTTGATTGGACAAATTGCAAAGCAAAAAGAAGGACATATGCCTTGGCACTGAATATGGAACAGGTATTGGGAAGGGCACCAATGTCTGAAATACGAGGATCTTTAGAGTAAACCACAAAGCCAACTCGGTTAATATCCCTATAAACAGAACTATCAGTAAACATTTTTAGGAAATCTTGAAAAGAATCGGAAACAAATTAATTGAAAAGGTGATCAAGAAATGGTTGATTATCCTTATTAAATTGATTAAGAATAGTGTGGAGTTTGAAAGTGTGCGACTGTATTGGATAATTATAAATAGGAGGATAGCGAGGAGAGTAAATTCTGAGATTAATGTTCCTTCATAGATACAAAGGAAGATAGGGACTTTGGATTTGTGAAAAAAATTATTTGAATTAGTAAGGCCTAACATGGTTCTAAGAGAGGAATTCAATGAGCGACTAGCCCTTTGAATTACTTTATTAACGAAATTCGAAGATATGTAATTAATTCTTTCAATAATGGGAGGAGTTCTAGCTTCAAAGAGTGAAAGATTATTAGGGGAAGATCGATTAAGTCCCAGTGAGATCTTATTAGCAGCCGATTGAATGCCTATTCCTGCCATTCTGAAGGATTCATCTACAGGATTGAAAGGACAAACAAGTCTGCGTTTTGAAGTAAGATTGTAGATAAGAGCGGTCAAGAAAGGCTTGAATCCTACTTCGAGAAGATTATTTGTCAGAAATATGATTGACGTTATCATAAACAGCAGCTGTGTCAATGAAAACAGCAACAATATGAAAAAAACAGAGTGACGCCTTCAGAGATGCCCATCCCACCCAGAAAACCAAACTGGTAATCGCTTAATATGTCACTGGACTCAAGAAACCAATTCAGCCTGTTTTTCACCATTTTTTCCAAATTTTTAGTTTTGGTAAGAGACAATGTGGTAGGTCGAAAGCTGGAGAGAATATTGGGTTTTTTTTAGGTTCTAGCATAGGGATTATTCGAGCATCCTTCATTTAGAAAAGGAATTTAATTTATTTTTCTTGAACAGATTTTTCATCCTCCAAAAATGAATCAAAACAACCAGAACTAATCATTTACAACACTTTTACAGCAATTATTTTCTAATTTAAAGGCGAATGATGAGTAATGGTAATGTTGAAATTAGAAGAAAGGTGGAGATGTTAAATGGGAAGGTACAGAGATATATATGCTTTGTCCAAAAATGAAGTTTGGAGATATGAGCAAAAAATAAAGTAAATAAGTGATTCTTTTAATGGAAACACTACTTTCTTTACATTCTTTAAATCGTACAAATTTTTTTAGAATGTACCTAATCGTGACAACAAAATGATGTATTTATCGGTCAAGTTTAAGATTTCGAATTTTTTGGACAAAGCACGTTTTGAATGTCAGCTCCTCAACTATAGAACTGTTGAATGATGAGAATACTTAAATACTTACCATCAAGAAGAGATATCAAAAATATATAGACTCGAAAGAACTAACGACGAGTTAGTAAAACATAGATTGATTGACTCCCCCAAGATTGTAAGTTTTTTTCTTATGTTTTTCACAAAGTAACTCGTGTGTTTGACTTTATAACCCGAATTCGTGGATGAGTAAGCTGAATTGATTAATAATAATACTTACTGCTGTGTCGCTCTTCTTCCACTTGATATTGACGAAGACTATTATAATAGCGCAGATAGCGACGAAAACTAACATGGCACACAAAAAAGACCGGAAGGATGTGTCCGACTTCTTAGGACCAGAAAGTTCATTTTGAGGAACAGGACCGTATTCACAGTCGTTTCCAACATTGTAGGATTTTGTCACCATTTTAATTCTTTTTATTGCCTATGTAAATGAACGCAGTTCTTGCATTTCAGAATTTCTATTGCATACTACTTATATTGCGTTTATGCTATTGAAATTTAGTGTTTAATCAACAGGTTAAGGAAGCTAGGTTTGCTGGCAGAGGAAACGTTCAAAGCCACATTGTGCGGTGTTTGTAGATTGCGGTTTTATACCAAAGGGAAGGAAGGATATTCAGAAAATATTACATTGGTGGGAAAGTTGTTAGCTATTGAGTGGAACATGAAAAATTAATGAAATTATTATATTGATGATTAAAAATAAAATATTATTGCAATACAATTAAATACTTAAATTTTATATCGACTTTACTCCTATTATTTATTAAACTTCATGTTTCTTGTTCGAACAGAGTTTATTAAATTTCTCGGATGCTTGTAAAGCTTTCTCAAGAGTTAATCTTCGCGGTAGTTCCTCAGTTCCAAATCGCAGCGCTATCTCTAAAAGGTCTTGTGGTTCACAGTAATCTAAAACAAATATTCAGATAAGTACGAACGTTGAAACCTTTCTTTTAGATATGTTATAACGCAGATAGAGCAGCTTGTGTCCGCGTTTAACAACAGATGGCGCGGTCATACAACAACGTGGAATTAAATACATATTGATTATTTGATTAAGAACGGAAGATTTACAGAACCCTGTATGAGGTTTTATTGCGCTGCAGACATACTAAAAAATCAAAGAATATTCACTTGCCTTGAACATAAGCTGTATAGAAAATATTTTCTCGAGCCTTTTCACGGTTTTCTAAATATGGCAGCATTTTCTCTTTTTGCATGAATTTAAATGCGTATTCCTCCAATACAGTTAAAGTCATCTGATCGGATATCGTTTCGAACAAGTTTTCTTTCCCGATAAGTTCCACAGTCATTGAATTAGTGTTATAACTTGCACGAATTTCTTGGTTACCTCCCTTTGGCAGACTTCTTAATCTTGAAAATTCCTTAGTAATCCGATTTCCCATTTGAATGATTTTAAGGTACTTTGGTAAGCCTTTTCCTAACCGATACATGGAGGAAATTGATCGAGGAGACACTCCGATGAACGCAGATCCATCAAAAGCTTTCGGGTAACGATCGAAACTTTTGCCAAAAAATGTAAACCTAAAATTAAAATCAGTTGTTGGATACATAACAAATTGGAAAATCATTATTATCAAATCTATTATTTGTCACAGCAAATGAGTCATCCTGCGATACAGTAATAAAACATTTATTTCATACAAAGTCAGGAAATTATCTAACCGGGAAGAGTTACTGCAAAATATATTTTTATAAACGCACAGTTTTATTCAAACCAATCTGTTTGCATAATTTAAAACGTTCAGTAGCACTTATCGCACTTTCTAAATGAATGGGTAAGAATGGAGCGGAAACTGTGGTGGTCTTTAAGTGTTTCGATGTTGTTCTTCAGCGTTTGCTGCATCGTTATCTTCACAGTGAAGTGGACCGAAACAGATAAGGATGATGTGTTCAAAAATATCCCAAATAATTTAGAAGAACGTGCATTTGAAGAGCTTCAAACAGAAGATTATGAAACTGGTGAAAAGTGGGGAAAGTGCAGAGTACTAAAGAACCAAACTGGTAAATACGAAAAAGACGACCAAATAGTTTTCTGTAGCGAAGTTCGTTTACAAAACGACAATGTTTTGGAAATTGAAGGGATCCCCGTCCAAAAGTTTGCCAGATTTACTATTAATTTCAACATTGATACGGATATTCCCGAGAAACAAACAACAAAAAGAGCTATGCACGCAGCATTCCGTTCAAGTGGAGTAGTTATCAGAAATAGTAACGAAGGAACGGATTGGGACACAAAAATGGAACAATCCAAAGGGAATCACGAATTGAAAGCTGGAAAGAAGTTCAGAATGGCTGTTTTTGTAAACGTTTTAAATGGGACAAAAAGTTTTGTTGTGGAAATTGATAATTCTATAGTGTTCACTTTCCAGGAGAGACCAAGACTTAAAATCGATGATGTCAAAATGTTGGTGATCAAAGAAGATATCATTGTGACAAATGTTCATTTTTGTGAAAAATAAAAAAAACAATAAATAATACCAGTCTTTTTCGTCCACTTCACCTTCCAGTCCCAACAGCCTCTTTTTGGAAAATTCTTTCACTTTGATCACCTGGTCTTCAAAATTTAATTCCTTTATATCCAGTTTCTTATACTGTTGGTCTAGATTTTCATAAGTTTTGTAAAACATTAGGCTGATTTTATTTGCATCCTTAACAGCGTCCGAGCTGACTAATTTAATAAATATTTCTTTTAGAGTTTGAAACATTTTTGTCAGTTCTTGGACACTGTTAGCGTCAACTTTTATAGATTCTTCGTATAACTTTGAGGCAACATCCGGAAATAACGAAACTGTTTGCTTCAAGCAATACCTTTGATAATTTTGATTTTCTTGTGGCAAAACAAGATTGTAATACAAATCTGCTGCGTAAATGGTTAAGAAATTGTTGAATATCAACGATTTGTTCCCATTACAAATGTATTCAAAAATTCCATCAGTCTCACTAAAATATAAATTAACTTTCTTGCCGGGATCGTCAATTCCTAATCTCGAGAACAACAATCCGAAGTCCAAATTATTGCACTCAACTTTTTCAAATTTCTTAGGATTTTCTAAAATTACCGACTTTGACCAAGCTTCAACCAATTTTACAAAATCTTGTTCATCGGGATCTTCTTCCGACAATAGCTTCAATTCTACAGCAGTCTTTGTCAGGCTTTCCACATAATTAGTAATGTTTTTCTCACATTGAATAAAATAATCGTAAATTTCTTGCAGTTTTATAGTTTTGTCGTGAGTATGAACAATTTGAGTATTCAAGCAGTTCTTCTGGTGCTTTTTCCATGTGGACCAATCTTTCGTGTTGAGGTTTTTCCAAGATAAGTTTTTATCTTTGACAACCATTTTAATTTCATAAGCTGTTTCCTTTATACCAACTGTGACGTCAAAATAAGGCATGGAGTCGCTCAAAATCATATCAGCTACCAAATTAGTAAATTGCTCCTTTTGGAAGTCTTGTTCAGATTTTAACATATTATAACCTGCCTTCTCTAACAATTTCATTGCTGCAACAGAAACATGGATAATTGATTGCCTCATGAATATACCGAAAACCTTACTATTCTCTAACCGATTGGTGTAGTTGTATTGCTCCTGGTGTTCCACACAAGTGCTATAGAATTTTTGACATATCTTTAAATGTTTCCAAGGAGTTGGTTCCTCCATGGTTGCTTTCTCCGTGTTCGCTTCATTGTTGTCCATTTTTGCTTGCAATATTGTCCATACTTCTTCGTCATCGTTTTCTAGGCCGATATTCGAAATCCCCCCACATGCGTATTCGTAGAAATTGCTACACTTTTTGGAGCCCTCCAAGTTGTGATCCATCAGAGACAACATTCTAGAAGAGTATGTTTTGCAAGCACTTGAGTCGCACGAAAGGTGGTCCTGAAATATAACGCGGAAAGAAGAGACTATTTTTCTATTATTTTAAAATAGTTTATACTTACTACATGGTTTAATTTTGTATTCACTGTATGTATAGATTTCATATATTGTCGTGTGGCCAAGGTAGTGCTATGAGATAATTCCTAAAGCATATGAAAAAAGTACGTAACTAGTATGTGTTGAAAAGTAGTGGAAATTAGTCCTAAGCTACGATTTTTAAAAGTTACAAACCGTTTGACTTGGTGGTGTTTCTACTGTGGATGAAGATTTGCGTTCAGTTGCTGTAGGTGTTTCTTCCTGAAAGTTAATTATTACTTTTTTCTTGCAAAGATATTCTTGAAATAAAAGATATTTACATATAAGAATTCTTGAAAAATTGCATGTAGTTATAATTTATCTAGTTTTACTAACCGTCTGACTTGAGGTTATTCCTACAGTGGATGAAGATTTGAGTTCAGAGGGATATTCAGAAGAATTAGGTGTTTCTTCCTGAAAATTAATTATTACATTATTACATAAGCATATTACATTTCTTTTTGAAATAAAAATATTGTAATCGTCTTATAACTTATATTACTAACCGTTTCTACTGTGGACGAAGATATCACTTCATCAGGATATTCAGTATATTCGGTAGGATTAAATGTTTCATCCTGAAAATTAAATATTACACAAACAAGGAGTAACGACCCAAGTAGCACAAATAGTTATATAATAGCGGAGAAAACGTTTTCGCGACAATTTAATAAACCAGAAGTTTTATAAAAATGTCTTAAAAACATTTATTCGACCCTTATATAACGCTTTTACGCCCCAAATAGGCGCCTGTTATAAAGCAATCTTATTATATTAAAGTAATACAAAAAGTTATATAATTGCTGAGAAAACGTTTTTCGACAATTTAATAAACCAGAAGTTTCATAAAAATGTCTTAAAAACGTTTATTCGACCCTTATATAACGCTTATACACCCCAAATAGGCGCCTGTTATAAAGCAATCTTATTATATTAAAGTAATACAAAAAGTTATATAATTGATGAGAAAACGTTTTCTCGACAAATTAATAAACCAGAAGTTTTATAAAAATGTCTTGAAAACGTTTATTCGACCCTTATACAACCTTTATACACCCAAAAG
>JAWQRP010002174.1:0-16364 GCA_033557875.1 Quadriops clusia | reverse complement strand
ATATAGAATCTATAGTCTGTATAGAATATATAGTCTATATAGAATCTATAGTCTATATAGAATCTATAGTCTGTATAGAATATATAGTCTATATAGAATCTATAGTCTATATAGAATCTATAGCCTATTTAGAATCTTATAATTCATGAAGAAAAAGTCATATCTGCAAAATGTTTGATAGGACTTCCTCTAAAAACGCCCCTTAGATCAAGTTACCGCTGGAAGCTGGATTATGTTGTAGAATACATAGATATTATACATAGACCTACTCATACATATGTAGTAGTAGCAAATATGTGGTAATAGTATTAGCATAGTATATAGTATTAGTGAATAAGCACATACATAGATATAGTATATATATATAGCTAGAAGAAGTGGAGTAAATTTTAACACAACATGTGGAAGTCATTGGAAGGTTCCTCCTCTAAATTGAAAGTTCCCGATGATAGAAAAATGCTGGTTTTATTTATACAATCTAAACTCACCGTCAACTCCGAATGTGTAAACATCCCAAATAGCTTAGAAAACATTTTCGTTTTTTCGTAAATTCCTGTACTTACAAATGTATAAATACCATCAAGCAACGTTGATGACTGGCGCTGGAACAACTGTCAATGAATTAGCATTACAAGTAAGCCTAATTATAAGTGAAATCGCGTTGCCATGGAAACATAAACAAAACTCAAGTGTCAAACTGTCCGTTATTGCTCGTTGAGGTAAATTGTTTATTGTTCTTTGAAGTTAATTGATTATTGTTGTTTCAAGGAAATTGATTATTGTTGTTTCAAGGAAATTGATTATTGTTCTTTGAAGGAAATTGATTATTGTTCTTCGAAGAAAATTGATTACTGTTCTTCGTATAACTACTACAGGTGACACAAACAAATTTATGCTTTTATTTTGCATTGCTTACGTACAAGAGACCGAACTGTTCAATAAATAGTTTACAAAACGGAACTTAACTTCCGCATATGGCGCTAGTCGCGCATGGAGCTTTGACGTTTAAACTGTCAAAAGTTTGAATCATGTACAAATTCATGACATACAATAAATGTTTAATATTAAATAACTTCGTTGATACTAACTATAATAGCATACTATGGGCAAAGTCAATCAATAGAGGTTTCGGATTATGCTATAGGGACCAAATAATGCGACTAGCATCAGGGGGTGTACGATGATCCGATATGTATCTCTGGAAGCCGTCAAAAAGCAATTGGGGCCCTGTCAAGTCATCAAGTTTCATAATTTTGAAGATTGATAACTGTAGATAACTATAGAGCCCTAACACCTGTCTTCCGGACACTCTTGTATGTAAATATTTACATATTAATTACCTATATTACATAGTATTATGTAATATGTTTATTACATTACTTATTTTTTGCATACATCTGTAGTAGGTACATAATAAGATTTCTTCAAAGGAAAAGAAATAGTGAAAATGAAAAGAATTTAGATAAAAAAATCTTTTTGGATAAAAAAACCTTAGATTAAAAAATCTATATCAAAAAAACTATACTAAAAAACGATACTAAAAAAACTATACTAAAAAAACTATACCAAAAAAACTATACTAAAAAACTATACTAAAAATACTATACTAAAAAAAACTTTTAAATTACTCGTTAAAGAACCGCGCATTCAAAAACCCACCGCAAGACTTGAAAGCCTATCCTCTTGAATAGAATGAATAGCCAATTTTCAAGAACTAAAAGCTTTTTGTGAACAAGGGGCTGAATAATGCATACCTTATCTAAACAGAAGATTTCATGCTCTAAGGGTGACAAACGATCTCCCTCAGGTATCCTCAGGTGTCTTGTGCAAACAAATAGGGTTCCAGGTATCCTTAGGTACAATTCTTATAAATGCATATTGACTTTGGGCCAAGATGAAATCTAACACCAACGTATGTTCAAACAGCTGCATCTTAAATAAAACAAAGAAGAATAATTAGTTGCCTATTAAAAATAAAAGATAAAATAATTTTAAAATAAAAGATAAAATAATTTAAAAATAATATAACAGTAAATAAATAATAACAAAAAAAATAATCAAATATAAAACCAATAAAAAAATTAATAAAAAATAAAAACCAATAAAAAAATTAATTAAACATAAAGTAATTAAAAATGCAATAAAAAAATGCATTCACCTATTTATAAATCTGTGCTCACGACTTTGTTATGTATTTAACGACGTGCGTCCTTCATATGCACTTCCTTCTCATTCCTGAGTGTAAGTGTAATAATATAAGGTAGCATTCCATCTCTCTCTCCTTTGAAATTAGCGAGGCATAAAAGTGACAGGAAGTGATTTCAAAGACAGTAACCGACTGAATGACGGTAGGTGGAAGTTAATTGGACAGGTAGCTTGTAAATTACGTTTACGGCCTAGTAAAACGATTTCAGGCTTGTTGGAATAATTGGATTTTGTAATCTCAGCAGGCTTAGGAACACCGGGGGAGATTGTGCACCAGGACAAAAAATAATTCTAAATTGACTCTGACACATTGCTTCCTTTGAATTACACGTATTTCTCGCTTATTTAAATTTTTAGATTGTTTTTATATTTTTTGATTTTTTTTAAAGATTTATTTTACGTTTAAAATTTTTTATTTTTTAATTTTTTTTATTTTTAAAATTTTTTAATTTTTTACTTTTTTAATTTTTAAAAGTTACTACATATTTATTTTTTTGTTAATAATTTTTTCTATTTCTATTAATTTTAATTTAATTTTTTTAATTCCAGGTTGCTTGTAGGAGCCCCCCTTGGCCAAAACCTACAACCTAACACCAACCACTCTGGAGCTGTGTTCAAGTGCCCCATTAGAAATTTATATCACAACAACGACAAAGACTGCGAACAAGTTCCTACCGATGGCTACAAACGTAAGTAACACTTATTCAAAGAAAATGCCAATTAGCTAAAAAAAAATTATTTTTTTTAAATAAGTAAAAATTATTAAAAGCAAATGTTTAGTACTTTGCACCCTTGAATACTTCAACAAATCTATTTCTATTTCAAAGTTGTCAATAATAATATGTGTACAAGGGACTTACTTTCAATTCTTCCTATGTGTTATGTTTTTGTTTTTTGTTTTAAATAAGTACATACTACACCTTGCCTTAGCTACAAATTTAGAATAGAAACTTGCATACATAGAACTATCAAATAGAATATTGCAATCGTAATGAATCAAAAAACAGTAATCATTGATGATAATAATATAATATTTGTTTGTATAATAATTTATTATAATTATAGAAGTAGACGATATAAATAAGTATTAGAATCTTAGTAGCTAGTATCTTATTATATTATTTTCTTATGTAATCTAAATTTTCAGATAAATTTTTATGAATATTTTTGATAAAAAAAATTTTTACTTTCAAATTTTTCATAAAAAAATTTTTTACCTTAAAATTTTTCATAAAAATGTTTACCTTAAAATTTTTCATCATAAAATTTTTTGCCTTCAAATTTTTACCTTAAAATTTTTGACCTCTAAATGTTTTACCTTTAAATGTTTTACTTAAAACGTTTTACATAAACATATTTTGACATAAAACGTTATACCAAAAGATATTTTGCCTTGAAACGTTTTTACCAAAACATATTTTGCCATAAAACGTTTTACCAAAACATATTTTGCCATAAAACGTTTTACCAAAACATATTTTGCCATAAAACGTTTTACCAAAACATATTTTGCCATAAAACGTTTTACCAAAACATATTTTACTTTAATACGTTTTACCTAAAAATATTTTACTTAAAAACCTTTACCTAAAAAAAATTCACCTAAAAACAAATCACCTATACATTTTTCACCAAAAAGTTTTTGTATTTTAGCCCCCCAAATTTTTCCGGGCTACCAAATAATCGAATGTTTTTTTTCTCTGTTTCTGTGTTTTTTGGGCGATTGAAAATGCGGTTTTCAACCAGAGGCCAGCGGGCAGTATGTGTCTCCGAGTAAGTGGTGGTCTTGCGACCGGCCGCCCCCTCAGCAGCCCCATTTTTGGCGGGGGCGACTGGGTTGCCTTTTTTTTGCATGTTTTAATTTTGCTTCCTCACTTTTGCACGAGCATGGGTTTTAGCATTTTTGAGCATTCGCTTAGACCTATCAATGAAAAAATCAAGATTGCATTTTACATTCATATCTATCATACAGGGTAGACGAAAAACCATGTAACCAAAAATAATACAACTTCAAAAGTATTAAACTTTAAAACTATGTAATTTAAAACTACGTACATTTAAAACTACGTACATTTAAAACTACGTACATTTAAAACTACGTACATTTAAAACTACGTAATTTAAAAGTACGTACATTTAAAACTACATAATTTAAAAGTACGTAAATTTAAAACTACGTAATTTAAAAGTACATAAATTTAAAACTACGTAATTTAAAAGTACGTACATTTAAAACTACACAATTTAAAACTACCTAATTTAAAAAATACTTTCCTTAAATTGTATTATTTTTTGTGTGCATTATTTTTGGAAACTTAAACCCTACTCGCATTATTAGTAGTAAAGCATCTTTTCATCCTCCCTGTATATAGATAGCATATATAGCAGCGTTCTAGCATAGTGCAACTTTGAAGTTACCTTAAATCTTTAACCCAAACTCCTAATCCCAAACGACCTGCAACAATTACTCATAAAGTAAATTTTTAAGTGTATAATGATATAATACAATGATATAAATCATTAATGAAGTAGGCAAGTGATTAAATTGTAAAAGCTCTAATCGTAAAAGCTCTAATCGTAAAAGCTCTAATCGTAGCAGCTCTAATCGTAACAGCTCTAATCGTAACAACTCTAATCGTAAGCACTAAAAGATAATATCAACATTCAAGTGTATTTCCTAGATAATGTACTGATGAGCATACTTAAAACAGGAGATGATCCTATTTAAGATCGGTTTATTTTGAAAAGGAGCACTTGAAATTATAAATATATCTATAAATCCATTGACCCAACCGAGTGAGCTCGCACATAAGGTCGATGCTCCTATTTTTGTTTAACGCAAAACCTACTTCTAGTTCGAAAACTAGTTAATTATAAATTTCAACAAGGCTTATTTGAATTTCAAACAACAGAATGTACATGCTCCTAATATTGCTTCTATTAAATATTTATTACACCTCTCTTACATATTAATTATATTTCTGTTAAATATTAAATACACAGTCTCATTAATATTAATAATTTTGTTCTTACATGTTAATATTATTACTCTTAAATTTTAATATTGTTACTCTTAAATATTAATATTATTGCTCTTAAATATTAATATTATTGCTCTTAAATATTAATATTATTGCTCTTAAATATTAATATTATTGGTCTTAAATATTAATATTATTGCTCTTAAATATTAAAATTATTCCTCTTAAACAGGAATATTAGTATTCCATATCATTACTCACGATTAAATCTACTTAATTATTCAATACCCTTGAAAAGATCATCAGTACATTCATAAACATTTGTATATTAAGTACAATAACAGGGTACAAAGGGCCTTAACACGAGTAGTAGTGCATGGTGGTCTCATTAGATTTTAATCCAGTTTTTCACGTATAGTAATAAACCGTAATTAAATTAAATTACTATTATTACCATCTTGTTGTATACAGAACCATTAAACTTATTAATAAGCCAATAAAATCAATTTAGCTCTCGTGCTAATACAATTTATTAATTACGTAATCAAACAAACACTTCCCATTTAATTTATTAAATTTGTGTCACTTGTCTCTAATTCTTACCGCAACAATAATGCTCTTAATTATTATTAATATTTTAAATTATAGTCTTAATAACAACAATAAATATAATATGAATAACAGTCATTAATATTCAACGTTTTAACACAAATTTTAATACTGACAAATAACAAAAGAAAAGCGAAACAAGACCACGACTCCAACATCAATACGATTTTTGTTTTATGTGTTTATGTGTGATATTGATTTGCGTTTGCAGTTTTATTTTTCTCCCTTTAGTTATCGTTCCTTCCAATCTCTATGTACTATGTGTATTTTTGCATTTAGACAAAATATTTATTGCATCTATACGAAATATTCATTGCATTTATACGAATTATTTACTGCATTTATACGAATTATTTACTGCATTTATACGAATTATTTACTGCATTTATACGAATTATTTACTGCATTTATACAAATTATTTACTAAATTTATACGAATTATTTACTGCATTAATACAAATTATAAACTGTTTATATATTATTACATATCTGTAAACCGTATATGCAAAAATAATACATAACAAAACAAGTACATAGCAAAATGGTACATGTAAAACTGTTCATATGGCACAACCGACTGTACATAAAGGTGCTTCTCGCAACTTTTCAGGACTGCTGTTTTCCTGCGGTTTGTTTCACATTTTGTATAATACCATTCTGCGTGAGGATGTTATTTATTAACAAGAGAACAATTGCAAGAATGGCGAGCACTTTCCAATTGGCCCCTTACTAACGCAATTTTTTGCATATTTGCAAAAGTTCTATGCATTTTTGCAACAGTTTTATGCATTGTTGCAACACTTTTATGCATTGTTGCAACAGTTTTATGCATTGTTGCAAGACTTTTATGCATTGTTGCAACAGTTTTATGCATTTTTGCAACAGTTGCAAACCTTACCTTTGCGACCCTTACTAACTCATTCTTTTCGCTTTGTTCGTTTAGGAGACTTTGATTATGATGATGGCGAGGAGAAGACTTCTTCCATTTTGCACCCCCCGAGTCTTGAGGAGAAGAAAAATGGCCAATGGATGGGGGTGAGCGTCAAATCTCAGGGACCAGGGGGCAAAATTGTGGTTTGTGCCCATAGGTACATTACGACGGATAATTCACATAATAAGGAATATGCCTTAGGACTTTGCTATTCGCTTACGAAAGATTTAAAATGGGATGAACCTTTGTCACCTTGTTTGGGGCGACCTATGACTTTGTAAGTTATTAAACTGATTATTTGATTTATAGTTTTGTTATAAGTATGGATTATAAGAATTTTGGTATTATTATAGCGTATTCCGTATATAGCACCTGTATGTTGGGTTGCATAACCAAGCACTTCTCATTAACAACATCACAAAATTTGTGATGTTATGTTAATGAGAAGTGTTTGGCTATGCAACCCAACATACAAGGCGCTATATACTTCTTATCTAATTAAGAACGTAAATTTTTTTTCGTTAATATATATACTAATATCAATTTAATAATGGTTAAAGGTAGAAAACTAAGTACTTTAAGTTTTCTCAAGAAGAGAAAAAATAGTTAAGATTTCCTATTCTGATATACAAACCTCCAAGAAATATGCTCATATTTCTTAACATTTTAACTTGATATATTTATTAATTTACTTCATCTTGACCAGAATTTCCCCCCTTTAACACCTAATATAATTTATTTTTATAGAGCCCAAGAACAATACGGTTACTGCCAAGCAGGCACAAGCCTCGAATTCCTCCGAGACGGCACAATTCTCATAGGCTCCCCGGGCCCCTTCACCTGGCGGGGCACAATGTTCATACAAAACCTAGAAGGCGAATTTTTGAAACGAGACACCAAAAAATACATGGGGCCCCTCAACGATCTAAACGAACCAATCGAAAAGCACAGCTATTTGGGAATGAGCGTGGCCGCGGGAAAATTCATCAAAAAGAACGAAGTCTACTATGCCGCTGGGGCCCCGAGGGGCAATCAGCATGGCCGAGTATACATCTTCAATAAGGTCATCGACAATGAGGAAATGAACGTAGCTTTTATTATCGAAGGGGAAGTGATTTCTTCGAATTTTGGATACGAACTTTTGGCTGTGGATTTGAACAACGATGGGTATGACGATTTGGTAGTTGGGGCCCCTTTTTACTTCGGGAAGGAGAAAGGTGGGGCGGTTTATATTTACTACAATTTGTGGAATTGTACGAAAAATTGCACTTACGATGTTAAGTTAACGGGAAAATTGGAATCTCGGTTTGGGTTTGCTTTAACAACTCTCGGTGATATTAATCGGGATGGCTACAAGGATATAGCCATTGGGGCGCCTTACGAAGGTGGAGGTGCCATCTACATTTATTTGGGATCCAAAGACGGGTTAAAATTGGAACCTTCCCAGAAGATCCATTTGGAGAAAGAAGGGGTTACTACGGTTGGTTATTCTTTAAGTGGAGGGTTAGATATGGATGGAAACGGATACCCGGATCTTTTAACAGGGGCTTACGATTCCGACATGGTTATTTTATTCAGAACGAGGCCGATTATCGACATAACTACGGAAGTTTCCGGAAAGGAATTGCACAACATCGATATTTCAAAACATGGCTGCAGTTCGGATCCCGACAGCGAATTTTCCTGCTTTTCGTTCACAGCTTGCTTTACCATTAAAGACCATGAACAGCAACAACATATTCAATCTGTTAAAGTTAGGTCGTACATACAGGGTGACGTCTACAAACCGAAATTACAAGCTAGGATTTGGTTTAAAAAGAACGATCAAGACAAGAGGCATACTTATTCGGAACGGTACATTGGTTTAGTTAGTAGAAAAACGAGGTATTGCCAAAGTGAGACGGTTTTTATTGCGAACAACACGAGGGATATTTTGAACCCGATTCACTTTTTATTGAATTATACGTTAGCGGATGACAAGCCGAATTCAGCTGTTTTGAATGCAACTTCGATACAGAAGTTCCGAGCGACCTTCCAGAAAGATTGTGGAGATGACGATATTTGTGAAAGTAATTTGCAATTGTCCGCGGGAATGAATTTGTTAGAGCAAACACCTGGGGAATACACACTTGATTTAGAGAAGCACAACGAGATCAATATTATAGTCAACATTACGAATTTGGGTGATGCGGCTTACGATGCTCAATTGTTCGTATATCACCCACAGAAAATTAGTTACATCGCTTTATTGGACAAGTTAAGTAACGTTAAATGTACCCCGACGGAAACCAACGATATCGTTTCCTGTATGTTAGGCAATCCTTTCAAGAAGGACGAGTCTGTTAGTCTATGGCTGAGATTCGAGGCAAAAGCCAAGAGCTTGGTCAGCGAGTTGGACCAATTGAAGTTCGATATTTTTGTGAATTCATCTTCGAAGGAGCTTTCGAACAATACGAAAGCTTCTTTGAATATGATTATAAGGAGGAAAGCCGAGGTGCGGATTGCCAGTGGTTCGACTTTGTTCGTGACTTACGGGGGCGAGGCGAAGGGGGAATCTGCGATGAAGTATTTCGAGGATATTGGGACAAGGGTTTGGCATACATATTCGGTGATAAACGAGGGCCCTTGGGAGATCAACGAGATGAGAGTGGTGATTGATTGGCCTTTGCAGGTGGCGAGTAATAGGGCTGAAGGAAAATGGCTTTTGTATCTCGAGGATGTTCCTGTAATAGATGGTAATTATTTATTTATATGGATTTTTTTTTCTTAATTATATTTTATATATTAATCACAATTATATTAATTACAATTATATTAATTAGGAAGGCAACAAGTGAATATTGAAGCTTCATTTTGTTGATATTTATACATTAATATTCACATATTTGAACTCATGACTATTCTACTAGTTTAAGATTTTAAGATATAAAATCTCCCGATACCATATACAAATAAAATAAAATATTTTCATAATAATGTTTTTATAGTGGTAACTAACTAGATAATAGCACATAATAACTTTTTGACGTCCCAATATATTTTTTATTTGTAGAGCAAGATTTGATTTATGCATTTTTTATTTGTATTCACAGCAGTTCACACCGACAAGAAACCCACCTGCTTCGTTAAAGAAGCAAACGTTTTAAACCTAACTAACCGCTACACTAGCCAAGATTTAGTCCCCGACAACTTGATGATGCCCACAGGATTGGACTCTTCTTACACCCCACCACCTCCCTTAAACACAAGACGCAAAAGGGAAGCTGAATACGTAGTCGCTCCCGAAATTCTAACCGGAAAAGACGGCAAAAATCGAAAAATTGTCAAGATGGATTGCCAGAAAAACACAGCAAAATGCGTCCCAATAATCTGTTATTTCGAGAATGTGGGGAAAGGATTCGAAGCAAGCATCCATATAAAGTCACGTTTGTGGAACACAACACTCATCGAAGACTATAATCAAGTGGATTACGTGAAAATAATCTCGAGAGCCCGAATCGAAATCCCGAAGGAATCGAAAATTGAGCAAAACATCGGGGATGATATGGCGAAAGCCGAGACGACAGCTTATCCGGATGTGATACAAACGGACGCAGGCGTGTCATTGTGGATTTATATAGTGGCCATTTTAGTCGGACTTTTATTGCTAATTATTTTAGTTGTAATACTTTGGAAGCTGGGCTTCTTTAAGAGGAACCGAGTGAGGGATCCTACGATGTCTGGGAATCTCACCAAGCAGAGCGAGGCGGAGAATTTATTAGCTCGGTAAAATTGAGGATTTGATTTGATTGTTTTATTTTATTTACATATTTAAATGATTTTAGTTCAATATTCAAATGGCTTTACTGTATATATATATATATATATATATATGAAGACCTAGATCACAATAATCGTAGAAGTTTTATCCAAAAGTGTGGAAAAAAAATAATTTCAACTAATCGACTTTATGTATACACAGCCACCCATAATTTCTTCTTATGAGAGAATGTCAAAGTAAACTTAATTATCCTATCCAAGACCCACACCAGATGGCGTTTAATAACTTTTGAAATGTCAAATTGAATTGACAGATCAGTGTGCTTTTCGACAATTATTTTACATATTCTTTATTCGATTAAAATTTAAGTAATAAATTTAAAAGTTTGCATTTATACTTTAAAATAATGTATATTTTTCTTTTTAAACTGTTTTGGAAACACAAGAATGTGAGCATGCTTCCGATCATTTGAAAAATAGCCCAGCGGCAAGCATTTGTTGAAGAGATTTGTAAGAAAGGCAGTCCCTTCGATATATCGGTAAGATTTACTAATATTAATAAATTAATATATTTAAAAAAGAAAATATTAAATAATTTATTTTGAACATTGAAAAAATTATTTAAATATGGAAAACTTTTATCTCAAGTATTTATAAGAAAAATCAATCTAAATTATTTATTTCTATTTATTAGGTTTACATTATAATTTCGCAAAAAGTGCCTTCCAGTGCATTCACATTGTATAAATTTTAGTGTCTCGCATTTTCGGTTGTGCCCTATTCGTTGTAAATACTACATAAAATTTCTCGAAAAAGAGTTTATTCGACAGAATCTAAGCAAAATCATCTCGCACCTCATTCGTGAATTAATCTTCTACCCATCCTCTTGTACAAATCGCATCGTTAGTATTTTAGTACCTACGTTATACTGTACTGCATAGCATTTTCTATTTTATTATGTATTAGCAATTTACAGACTTCCTTATACATACATAGGTACTTTTATAATTTAGACTTAAACGTGCTGCTATTGTGATGTTTTTTTAGTATATAATGCAATATTTTATTAGGCGTAATTTACTTGTTTTTATTAAATTATAAAGTATTCATAGGAGATATTTGTAGGATGCGTTTGATGATTGTTAAGAAGTTTTTAAAAAGTTGTCTCGATTGTGAATTAACAGGAATCACTGCCGTATGCAATCTTACATATTTTTTAATCCGTCGACTTATAAATATAGATTGTTGTAAAAATAATTAAATGTTACAATATTACATAGGATCTACTTACTTTGAACGCCATAAAAATATTTCTCATATTATTATTTTTTACTAATTCAAGAACATGAACTAAAACAATGGTAAATACAAGGTTTAAAATTTGTTCCGATGCCATTAAGCCCCGTATACCAAGTGAATAAATTTGTATTTTTGTGTATTATATTGTTACTTGTAATATATACTTATATTATATTTTTTTTAGAAAAACGTTGTACTTAGATTTGTTGTAAATAAAGAAAGATATTATATTGACCAAGGATTTTTAAGTTGTAACTACCAATAATAAGTAATACTAACATTTCAAGTGACGATATAATTTTAGCATTATGCTTTATTTTGTCTTAGAATGATATTTGGACAGAAATTAAAAGAAAAAAATTGCTACTTAAATGTTTTTACACGATGGTTTGCTATAATGAGATGAACTCGCTGTACTTATAACCATATGGTATTTTGTAATAAAAAGAAATAATTACATTATTATATTTATTGCTAAAGCAGTAACAATGATAATAAACAAAAAGTAATAAAAAACAGAAGTATGGGTAATGGGTGTTTCGTTTAGATACATTTTCAAAAATTAAAAAAATTTTTTTTTATTCAATTTTATTGGTTAATTATTATCATCATATATAAAAACCATTCTCGTAATTTATTTTTTGAAGATTATTCCTTTCAACTGCACTTATGACCAACAGCTGAAAGAAGTGATTTTCAAAAAATAAATGTCAAGATTGTTCTTTTATATGCTAACTAGCATCTTCAAAATAATTCCCGTTTCACAGTCACTCAATGAAAATCTTTATTCTGAATTGAAGCTTCTTCAATGAAATCAACCGCAAAGATTCTTCGATCACTAATTTTTATAAAAGGTGGAAAAATGTTGAAAATTTACGGTTCAATTTTTCAAATAGCGGTTTTATTTTCCATACTACATCGTTATTGTCTGGTAGATTGTTGTTTTCTGTAAAATGTATCTAACATAAAAGTTGCATAAAACTATCCCTGGTTAGGTGCCGACATAGAACCCATAATGAAACGGAAATCACGATAGCCACTAACGTCGATGAACTGTACAGTTTTTTCGCAATAATTATATCAATGCCGCACATAAAAAAAATAGTAATAAAATTATAAATTACTGGTCAACAGATCCAATTATTGCAAGTAGTTTTATTCTGAAGTACCTACATGACATGGATATAGGTTTACGTGCCTGAGATACTACATACATTTTACAAACAACAACAATCTACCAGACAATAATGATGTATTGTGTAAAATAAATCAATATTTGAAAAATTGACTGGTAAAATATTCAACATTTTTCCACCCTTTATAACAAGTAGTACTCGAAGAATCTTTGCTGTTATTCAAAGGTAGATTACAATTCATTCTATCGAAGGGGCATCGATTCGAAATAAAGATTTTCATTGTATGATTGTGAAACGGGGATTATTTATTATATTCCGGCTCTGAAATTGACATTTCGCAAGATGATACGTCAGGGGATTCCGGCGATGTAATAAAAAAAAATGTATGGTGAACTGTATGCAAAAAACATGGAACTCCAGCTTTAACTAGGTAAATCTTGAAGACAATGGGCCAAATTCATAAAAAGAAGAATATCCTTATACTTGCAAAATATGAAGGAAATCCTTCAGCTTATATTCATAATAATTTTAAGCAAAACCTTATACTTTTAGAGTATAGGGATATCTTCCCAAGTAAGAAGTAAATATACATAAAGTTCACCTTTAATTTTAAATAAGAAGGATATCCTTCAAAAATTCTGAGTGTGATCTGCATCAGACACAGTGTTATATATTGATCGGTTCAGTCATTAGCACGATGGCAGATGTGCATGTGAGGGATGTTAAACATTACAAGCCTCGTTTACCTACACTTGTTCGTGATTTTAAAGCATTGTACCGTTTTGAAGAAGGAAATTTACAATGGCTTGTGGACAGATTTCTACAAGATGCAAATAAAGAAACTAGGACAGGTGCGCTATCATCTATCCATAAAATGAAAATATGTTTACGCTATCTCGGTGATCCTGGCTATCAAAAAGGTATTGATCAAGAGCTTGGTGTTAGTCAAGCTATGGTATCTTGGACTGTGAATGCAGTAGTTGACAGCATAGTATCACTATCACATGAATGGATAAAGTTTCCAACTACTAACAATGAAATAATGGAAGCAAAACAGTTATGGTAAAGCAAGTACAGGTTTCCGACAGCAATTGTACCCATATAGGAATAGTAAAACTAAAATACCATGGGGATGAGTACATTAACCGAAAAGGTAGACCTACTTTAAATGTGCAAGCCACTTGTAATGCCAGAGAAATTTTCACTAGTGTTGACGTTAGTTGGCCTGGATCCGTGCACGATTCGAGGATATGGAGAAATTCACAGGTCAGATTAAAATTAACAAATAAACAAAATGTTGTGCTACTTGAAGATTATGGATATGGGTTAGAGTAAGAAGAATCGAATTACAGTCACTTCCGGTTTGTAAATATTGCCGTAACCCTAGCATGTCACATGTCAAATTAAACGTCTCATTGAGAGGAATTCAAAGAAATTGATAAGAACTTCCGGTTTGAAAATATTGCCGTAACCCCAGCATGTCACATGTCAAATTAAACGTCTCATTGAGAGGAATTCGATGGTAGTGAAAGAATATTCGGATGCTATACAAAATTTATTTATACAAAATTTATTATGTAATACAAGTCAAGAATATTGAACATAATGATTAAAAATATGGTTTCTTTGTTTTCCGAATAGTCCTCCTCACAAATTGACGAGCTCTATGGTGAAAGGTGGACTCGGTTTTCCAATATTGATGCTTCCAGTCACTTTAAATCCACACTGTTCAACGTTGATCTCCACCATCAGCTGATCGGTCATTATAGACATCCATTTCTTCGGGAAGAATGTTGTAAACTCGGGAGTTGTAACGTAGACTGCTACATCAAATTTTGTCTGTATTTTACAAACTTTTTCGATTGTATACACTTGGTTTATGGTTAGCTCGGATATTTTCTTGTTTGGCACATACTTTGCAGAATTATTAATTTTAGAGAAATCCATCTTTACTACAACTGGACAGCGATGTGAACGGTAATGGTTTGGAGAGAGAACTGAGGAATATGTGATAAGAGCCTCAGTTATATACTCTGCTTCTCATCCCACGCTTCTGCGCGAAGTTGATTACGGACGGATGTGAGACGACAAATTCCCCAGAGATTAGATAGCTCAAGAGGAAGTCGACGAGTGGAACTGCGGATGCTTCTGAGAGGAAGTCTGTGCGATTAGATTTAGACGGATGTATCCACCCACAGTTTGAATGAGGATATGTGAAAAGAAAAGCAAAGATTTATACTATACAAGTTTTATTACATAATAGAGAATATTTTCTATACACTTCAATAATAGTGCCTACAATATAATATGTTATTAGAAATGATAAGACAAGTATTGATAAGAGAATAATGGAATTAAAATCATTGAGCTTGTTAATAAAAAATGAATTAGTCGGTATATCGTAGACTGATGCTGACCAAGATTCGTCTTCATAAACTGTTCCATTCTTCAGCAAGAATTTCAATTGGTATCTTATGAGGGATCTCTCCACCGTTTCCCCATCGATGTGGATGTAAAAAACTTTCTGTTCACCAACACGCCCTGGTTGTAGTTCCATCCAATCAGCGGTGGAGTTGTTTAGAGTATCGATTCGAACGTAGGCCTTCTCAATGCTGGTGAGAGGTTCGGAGACGTAAAAAACATTGTTTACAAGAGCCGTAAGAACGAGTAAACTCAAAGACATCTTGCTGAAGACTGAGCTTTCTTATGCAGCATTATATTTATATAATGTTTTTACATTCACGCTGGCGCAATGCGATACATCCCCCATATGATTGGGACAGGAGTGCTCCTCGGCAGAAAACGTAGGGCGATCATCCTCCCACTCCACATTGATAATCTTTTCCTTGGGGATGTATCGTTCTAGGAATTGAGATTTTTGATGTCCCTTAACGTACACCGTGTGGTTGGAAAATTTAGATAGGATGTTGCCCATCTCTTCGGGGAGAATGAAGCCGTCATTGTAATTTATATGATGATGATTGTATTCCAACCACCAAACTTCGTTTTTCTGAGCGTGCGTTAACGTGTTGAAAGGCTGTGTTGATTTAAAAAAGTAGTTGAATACATTTTCCCCGTCCTGCGTGATCGCCAACTCTTTCGGGATGAACCCAACGTTGAGGAAGCCTTGGATATCAACGTAGAGAGACATCTAATGATTTAAAATTCGTTTTAATAACAATTCCAGTCTTTCATATAGACTTTTATTTGGACAATTTATTTGGAAAGTGGATAGGTCACTTCTATCAAAAGTCCGAAGCAATGTCTTTGAGAATACATTGAATTCTGCAATTTTATCCTGGTAGAAAAAGTATAGTAACCCGTTTTGGTATTGAAAGACATTTGTAAAGTTACCCGCTATATCGGGAAATATCTCGTGAACGTATCCATAGCGTAGAGATCTAAAAGAACATTCATCTAACTGCATGAACATTTTTTCATTGT
>JAWQRP010002173.1:0-16371 GCA_033557875.1 Quadriops clusia | reverse complement strand
CTGACTTCAGTATAAGTATATATATATATATATATATATATATATATAAGTATAAGACTTTGGTATTAGTATGAAGGAGAGCGAAGTGAGTGAATTACTCTGGCCGTTCCGAAATTGGTGCTTGGGGGATCTCTTATAGACTTCCATTCAACCATCAGTCAGATAGGCTCCACACCTCGATTGAGCCACCATGAGGTAAGAGGGTTTTCAACGAAAAACCTAGTAAGAAATTAAATCTGGGGTTGGCGGATTTCTCCAGTTGTATTGTGAAGGTATGAAGATAGGTTACGCAATCCATGCAAATTAGAGTCTTATCAAAAAAAGGAGATTTGCCAGCTCCAGATGTTTTCAAGAAGCTCTCATCTCAGCCCCCCCCCCCCCCAAACGTCACAGTGGTGCCGTGACCAGGATTAAGGTTTGTGAAAGCAGAACTGTTTTGAGAGAGTTAATTAGCGTCGCGACGCTTTGTCAAGTTTCCCCAAGGTGTTGTCAGAAAGTCAGGAAAGTTCCAAGTGTTGGTTTGCATTTGCAGTTTTGGGTTCAAACGATGGGTTAGTCAGGTGTTCATTTGTCAAGCGACAAGCTTTATGGTTTCCAGGCATTTTGTTTCCAATGGTTTGTTTACCATTTGTCATTTGTCCAATCTTTGGTGCTCAATGGATTGAGTGCATCCGAACGGTTTTGTCGTGAGTAGAGCGCTGTTGTCGATGCTTTGCCTAGCGGCCACTAGATGGAGCATTGTTCATGGCGTTTCTCTCCACGATGATATTTACCTGCCGGGACGCTGAGCCTGTTGAGTATCTGATTGTCCGCGAGATGGCGTTCCAGACGCGTGAAAGGTTTCTACCTTTGTCCAATGCCGCTGGCCTTTATTTTCCAAGGGTGTCCATGCAATAGGGGGAGACCTAGAGGGATTCTCGAGAGTTGCAAGAACGTTTTGGATATCTTTGTCGTTCGTCACTGATTTCGAAAGTCATATGTTCGCTTCGTTTCAGTCAGCAAACAACTGAGGGGGAGTCTGTGAAGGTATGAAGATAGGTTACGCAATCCATGCAAATTAGTGTCTTATCAAAAAAGGATATTTGCCAGCTCGAGATGTTTTCAAGAAGCTGGAAAATATTTCCAGTAGTCAGGCGGTAGGCCAAACAATAGGGGCGCTAGATAAAGGTTTGCGCCAACAAAAGATTCTTTTCTTCTCATCTCAGCCCCCTCACATAAGTCACAGTATATGTTGTGGATACCCCCCAATTGAGCCACAATATATATATACGGGTGAATATTAATAATCTTGTAAGTAAGCGGTGGATATGTGTAAAATCGAAAAAATCGAAACTGCTTCGTTACAGAATATAACTCAATTCTGCAGTTTGAGGTCTAGCCACTAAGCCACGGGGCAGTGTATCGCTCATTTGAAACGAGGGCGCTTCCGGAAACTAACTAAGGGCGAGTTTGGATGACAAGGAAAACATCTTAAACTGTTATCGGTATCATTAGCTTCATCTTCCGAAGTTGCAGAGCTAAAGCGAACCTTTGTGTAGCGTTTAAATTAATGGCGAAGCTTTTATTGGCCGCATAATGGACGAAGGGGTTCTTCAAACGGTGAAGTTTGAATTCCTCGCGAACTAGCAAATTGTGCCATTTTGTTAAGTTGTAAGTAAACTAAAGTTGTTTTTCAAATGGTTAGTTAGTTCACACAAATTATTAACTTAAGTTAATAATTATAATATAAGTTAGTAGTTATAATATAAGTTAGTAGTTATAATATAAGTTAGTAGTTATAATATAAGTTAAGTATGCATCGATCTCAGACAAGAATATAACTGTATTTAAATTTAGAATCTAAAGAATACATGTAGATATAAAACCGAGTTATTGCAGTTGTGGAGGATAAAATACTGCGACAGTAAATTTGCTCTCGACATTCAAGAGGATGCGTTGCCTTAAGTGCACGTCTCTCAACGACGCGATTGTGGCAATTGAATATGTAGCAGGACGTCTCGAATGGTTTATAACGGGCAGGATCGATATCCTTTAAATATTAGGAATTTCTTGTGGAGAGATTTTTTGAAAAATGCAGGAATATTTACGGACAATTCAGATTGTGATGTAAAATGATGGTTGTTAACGGATGCATGCGGTATCAGGACTTGCACGTGCAACAGTTAACGTTTTAAGTTGTTTTTTTTTAACACTTATTCCGTTTCGTTTTCTTCTTCGAACATGTGCAGGAAAATAATTACGATCAGGTTTTGCTTCCTCCTTTTTTCCTCTTTTGAAAAGACTTGTTTGTTTTTAATTTATTTTCTATCACCGCGCGAAGTTTTTCTTGTTAGCGAATCGCATTAACATTTACATCGACGCCTCATTACAAGTTGTTTCCGAAAACAAGGGGCGAAAACTCGTTTCACGTGACATCGCAGCCTTTTACGCCTTTGTGTGCTCATCCAACTAACTGAATTCTAGAGAATATTTTTAATGGGGTTTTCTTCTTTTTTTCAGATTAATCATCTGCTCTAGTGTTGGACAAATAAGGTAAGCACTTTATTTTTTTTTGTAGATAGTTTCTCTTTTTGTAGATAGTTTCTCTTTTTGTAGATAGTTTCTCTTTTTGTAGATAGTTTCTCTTTTTGTAGATAGTTTCTCTTTTTGTAGATAGTTTTTTTGTAGATAGTTTCTTTTTTTGTAGATAGTTTTTTTTTGTAGATAGTTTCTCTTTTTGTAAATAGTTTCTCTTTTTGTAGATAGTTTCTCTTTTTGTAGATAGTTTCTTTTTTTGTAAATAGTTTCTCTTTTTGTAGATGGTTTTTTTTTGATAGGTTCTTTTTTCGTATATACTTTTTTTTCAACACTGTTAAATGTTGAAGTCTTCTCGCAAATCGTTCAGTACTTACAGTATTAGGTCACGCTCGGTAAAAAGCGCAAAAAGCACATCAAAGCAAACGCCAGGGCCATAAATCAAAGGAATCGATCCTCCGTAGTTCATGCAATCAGCTTTCTCCCCGATACTCGTGCATGTACAAGGATATATCAAGAAATGCAAAAGTTTACGACCGCCCTGAAACTTATAACACCTGTGCCGATCGTAAAATCCGAAATGAGCCCCCTTGCCTGCTCACTCGGATCATTTGTTTCCCTGTCAAATATGTCAGCTGGAGAGCATTATTTTCATTCGATACAATCGGCTCGGGAAAGGACTCGGATACCTAATTTTTATTCAAGGCGATTCGCTCTACTCGTTCGAGAGGGAGAAGTTTCACCCTTTCTCTCTTTTTTTCACTATTTTCTCCGTTTTCTCTGTTTTCACCATTTGGTCTGTTTTCTTCGTCTGCTCTGTTTTCTCCGTTTGCTCTGTTTTCTCCGTTTGCTCTGTTTTCTCCGTTTGCTCTGTTTTCTCCGTTTCCTCTGTTTTCACCGTTTGCTCTGTTTTCTCCGTTTGGTCTGTTTTCTCCGTTTCCTCTGTTTTCACCGTTTGCTCTGTTTTCTCCGTTTGCTCTGTTTTCTCCGTTTGCTATGTTTTCTCCGTTTGCTATGTTTTCTCCGTATGCTCCGTTTGCTATGTTTTCTCCGTTTACTCTGTTTTCTCCGTTTCCTCTGTTTTCTCCGTTTCCTCTGTTTTATCCGTTTCCTCTGTTTTCTCCGTTTCCTCTGTTTTATCCGTATGCTCTGTTTTCTCCGTTTCCTCTGGTTTCTCCGTCTTCTCTGTTTTCGCAACTTTCGCTGCATACCACAAATGGCGCCATCTATCGGGTGGCGGTCGAATCACTAGTATGTGCAGGAAAACACGAGAGGGAAAGCGTGCGAACTTCTCGGAAAACTGCTTCGTTGTTTGTATAGGGTAGGTATCTTCCGGTTTGTATCTCTGCTATTTGAACAGATACCTACCTGCGCAAGCAGCGAGCAGTTAGCGCCATCTGGCGGACAAGCGCACAACTTCGCACCCTTGCTCCCTACCTCAAGAGCCCTCGGGGAAAATTGATTTTTGTTTAAATAATTCACCGTTCTGTTGCTCTTGCTGTTTCAATTAGCCCTGTAATTAAATTTAAACATTGTATCGCGTTGATAATGTTGATGAGGATATTCAGGGAGTTATCATACTTTGGAGCCAATTACTGTGTAAAGAGGCATCTGCTTTAACGGTGCGGATAATTTCCTCACGGGGTTAATATCACTTCATGTACATTTGTAATTTAAATAAGATATAGGATAGACCAGACAAGAATATGATATTCTAGAGAAGAATATGATAAACTAGAGAAGAATAAACTAGACAAGAATGTGATAAACTGAATAAGATGTAGTAAAAAATATAGTTCCATAGAGAGATATTGTATTGTTGAACGTAGCCGAATAGGCCTATACAGATAAAAGAACACCAGCGAGGCTCGCAGGATTTTTATTTGTGAAAGTGCACGAGTATTTTCTTTTCAATAATACCCGCCGGGAAAATGGGAAAACTTGTCCTTCTCGGGTAATAGAGGAGAGTTCTCCGCAAACAACAAAGTATGGATGAGATCCGAACAGATGTTGCTCCACATAAAATGTATGTTGCACAAACACACGCGCGACATATGGCCTTACAGCTTGCTTGATCCGCCTTCGCGAATGTTACAAACTTCGCCGTCTCGGAAAAGCAACTTTCCATATTGGAATGCAGAATCTAGATCTAATAAAATAATATAATATAGTAAATCAAATAATATAGCAAATTTCGATCTATAGAGATATTAATATAACCATCCAAACAAACTACTTCATTAGGAAACCTTCACCCAAAAGTTCAAGTCGTCTCAAACAGCTTGATTCCAACTTCAGCACATTCAACATGTCATATTTGACACCGGCTGAACCAGCAACTTTACTACCCCCTTTAAATCCCCAGAGCTTTATTAGGGCATCCATATTAAAAGCTCGTAAAGTCAACCCTTGGCTCCATTCATCCTGCAATGGTTCCAGCAAATTGTTCACATTTTACATTTTAGTTCGGTAAAATTAGTTATTTATAAAATTAATTGCCTGCGGTATCAGGACTTATACGATATCAGATACGGGTACCTGCAACTAAACAAACGACAAGAACGTACGAAAAACGACACACATAATATTTACAAAAACGACACCCGAACCTGCTTCTACACTTAGCGATATTCAACAGAGTACAGGTCAGTACCCGGGGTAACATGAACACAATGCAGATATCCACACCATACAGGAAAGGGTCCTCAACAGATATACGGTGATTTCAGGTCAATATTTCGAAGTACTCCGTCCGTTAGCAGCAACTTCGCGATGAAGTACTCCGTCCGCGACCAGTGAACCAGAACCCGTAGCCGGTCGTCATGTTAGATATTCGCGTGGGCGTCATGCGTCTGTGTGTGTGTAATTTGTGTGATTTTTAACTGTTTGCATTTAACTTAGCTATTTGAATTATTCCGTGAGTTTAATACTTGTAAAGATCTGTTACTAAGAAAGTCCTCTTCATTCTTTAACTATGAAATTCATATGACAAATGAAACACGGCAAAACGCGAATGTTACGACTCAGCGTACCACAAGCTGGGTTAAGCGCAGGGACCCTCAGTGATAAAATATCTACAAGTCCGAACTTTAGAAGCTCAAGATAAGAATTGATCTCCGGCAAAGCTTTCAACAATCATGGTCACCGTCATCATTGTGATCTCCTGCGGCTTAAACGCTAACTGCGAGTAAGCTAGGTGGCAACATTTAATTGGTTCGGCACGAACGCGGGTCTCAAGCAACGCAACCCGCAACATCCCGAGGTCAACCGTAATTGACTTGTGTGTGTGTGTGTGTGTGGTCACTGTCCGTCCACGCGTCGGTCGGTCCTTTGTTGAGAGTCGGCATCCTTTTGAATGCATTGTTCAGAAAGGGCGCCTCTGACTTCTGCTACAGCGTGCTGGTCGAAGATAAGAGAGCCAGCTGAAACGGCCACCCGTTAGATATACACAGCACCCCCTCTCGGCGTCCTTTGTTCCGTCAGTGTACCGTCGGACCCTTCTTGACATCCGGTTTTACGTTTTCGCAAAATTCCATTGTTGTCAATGGACGCATCTGCCAAAGCAAAATACGGCTTGCCAGATGTGGAACCATCTCTGCCTTTTCCTAACGCTCCAAAAGTGTCCAAACTACCAAAGAACACGTACTGGCTAGGCTCGACCCCCGAACAATGAATGGAATTTTTTATGGCTTCCGGCGCGACCTATTGTTATGAAGGTCCGATGGTGCATCTTCTGTGTAGGCGGTTGCTCGTGATTCTCTCTTGTGTTTTTAATCTCAAGCCCAATATTTATTCTGATAAGTCTCGTAGTTCTACTAATTATGCTGGCCGCCTTCATACTTACACAGTACGTTGTCGAAATGTCGATGTCTTCGCGGTATCAGCCCTTACGCTCAGTAGAATAATAATAATAATATATCTACAATTAAACGGAATAAACATAGTACCAACGCATTTGTACATCACCATAATATACAAATACTTATGATATCTAAGAGAGCAATGTTCAGGTTAAACCTATACAAGGGGGGTAGTTTCCTCAAGGGGCAGGGAGCACTCTGGATATTGCTCGCATAAATCTTCTCCTCAGATATGGAAGATTATAAACGTAATCCAGGCGCGTGGTGCGATCATAAGTGGTTATTTTATGGATTTTGTCCCACTTGAATATTTTACGGGGAAACTGTCGATAAAGTTCGTGTTCAAGCGCATATTAAAATGTTTACAACTGCTGCCGGTTATTACGGCCATTTTCATCCCCTGCGGTTCATTTGGCCTCGGCGGGAAAGTGGGAGACAAATTCGAGATCTTGGGCTTAGAGGGATAAGGGGAAAGCAACCCCCATCTACCCCATCTAATAAAAAAGGGCTGACCTTTAGGGCAGAGGTTAGGGTAGGAAGCTACGGTAAGCCGAGGCAACCCAGTAACTTCCAATTTGCGAATTAGTGGGACATATTGGACACGTAGATTTCCTTTGGCGGGGATTAGGGAGGCAGAGGGAGAAAAAATTTAATCTTGAGATAGTTGTTATTGTATAAATTTATATGAGCCCATTTGCCCACTCGGTGGAGGGTATAAGACGCGACCGGCCGTGATTGAAATTATTTGACCTGAGACAGTAAAGCTGCAGATCTCCTTTAGCCTCTTCATCATTGACCTCACATAAAAAGGACATTAGTTTATCTCTCGTTAATTCATGCAGATGTCTTAAAACAGGTTAGTAAGTATTGCAAGAAGGAAGTCAATCCTTTGAGTTTTGTTTTGACTATGTTGTCTTAAAGACTTGCACACAGGTAAACAGGTAAATGGGGAAATAGGACCCTAGTTCATAGCAGAGCAGTTTCCGGAGCCCCTTTGCCCACTCGGTGGAGGGTGTAAGGTGCCGCCGGTCTGCGAAGAAGGGGTTTACCAGAAGGGTTAAAGGGTTTAGAAATAGAGACAGAGAGTGCGAATTAAACTAAATTATTAACTCTGACATGAAGCGTAAAATGTAGTAAGAATGAGACGCTGATGACATGCTTTGGAAATAATTAAAAGAAAATGATCTGGCCTTTTGTTGTTGTCATGGCTCATCCTAAATTGGTGTCTTCACTCAGTCCTTTTGCACAGACCCCTTTCACCATCACCAAATAACAAACACTTGCACACCTACCGCTTTGTTTCTTTCGATGTTCATTACTTATCGTAGTTTTTACCACATGTTCTTTGGGGTTGCTGGCCCCAAGCTCATATATTTTATATAATGCCTTCGTAAATATCCACAAAATTGAAGCGTGAAGAAAACAATTTTAGTTAGGCTTGTAGTTTTACGAACATAGGGCAAAAAAGGAAATTGAAATTCCAATGCAGCGTCGTATCAACTGCGAAATACATAATGAAAATTACATTATTTTCTTATATTCCTCGGGCTAGCCGCCGCATCATCTACATTTTTTTAATAAAACTTAAAGATATTCTCGGGGCGCTGCGTGTTGTTCCAGTGATCTGTCGGCCGAGCTCGCGGCGAATTCGTAAGGAGGACTTTGTATGCTAAGCAGGTCCTTATAGGGATGTATTAGCGAACTCCATCTTTGAATAACGACTGCTGCCAACTTTGCAGTTCGATTACATTATCGAGTCTTGCTTCGGCCCCATCCTGCAGCATTTTAAAACACTGGAACAACCTGTGGCGCATCCTGGCTCCTTGACGTTTAGATTGGAATTCCTCCTCTGCCACCCTTCGCCGCTAAGTGGATGCTGTGATGGTGAAATCGCGAAATTGATTTTCTTTTGAACTTGGCGCTATTGTCTTTTTTATTTTTTTTTTTTTGTAATCTACATAGGTCGTCAAAATTTAAACAAATGAAAGTCTTAGTTTTCAATTATAATTGCTTGAGAGAAACTGAAACGTTGAAAACGGAACAAACTGTATACGCAGAAAGGTCACGCAAAATTTTCCAGAGCCGAAAGTAATTAATTATCAATTATATCCCCGTGTTTGTACGGCAAATAAATAAATAAAATACCCTCGGCTCAGGCTGCAACAGCAATTATTCCCGCAATTACTTTGTTTGTTTTTTAGTAGAGCTTTGTACCGAATAAATCGCTCTAATTATCATAAAAGCTCTCGGCAACCTCCCATTAAAATTATAAACGAGCTTCAGGACGCAATTAGGCTTGCTCGCATGCAAATATCAACTCTACGTAATGTGAAACGTAAGGGCGAGACTATAAAATGACCAAAAAGGATGAGGATTTAACATCTTTGTAAGAGAATGTGAGATTGTAAGAAAGTTTCATATTGTAAGAAAGTTAGAAAAGAAAGTAAGAAAATTGACCATGTTCGCATCTTTCTCTTCCCCCCAATCTGATGGAATAACGAAAATATTTTTCCTTCGTAATGCGAACAAGGTACAAATATCTCGGGCCTGGTTTATCAAGATAAGTAGCGAGAAGTTTTGCACGGGGGATTCCCCTTATAGACAGGGATCCGAGCCGGCTATATTTTCATACGAATCTCCCCCCCCCCCCAGCCTCCTCAGAATTCCCCAGACGTAAAGATCGGCTTCATCCTCGCGCAACTTTTTCTATATTTACATGTTAGAGCGAGGAGGGAAATAGATATTAAGATTGTTCTACTATATTGGTTCAAATAATAGAAATCAAGGATACCTATCATTTTTGTAAAAACTTTTTAACCCTATAACCAACCCATCGATATTTTTCCAATTAAATATGATTTTACTTCGTGACGTTTTCCCCCCACCTTTCTCGTTGTGATTATCGCGTTGGCTGGTTCCATGACTTGCTTTAAAATCATCGTTTTTTGAAATGAGACTCCTCCTCTCCCCACAAGCATCACGGCACTCTAGATGCGACTTGTGTGGGGCAATAGATCTCACTGAGACCGCAGCATGGCAGAGCCTTTGGGACATCTCAGGCGGCGTGTTTTTCACAATGCGAAAACATCGCTGTAGCCTTGGTCCATGCATCGCATCGATCTGGAAGACACCACGGCAATGGATGTTTAAGTAGGTCAGAGCCACTTTGGAGGAGGATTTCATCATTTCATTTTTATTCATTTAATTCATTTCCATTAGTTCATTCATTACAATCATTTCATTCATTTCATACATTTCAATCATTTCAATCATTTCAATTCATTTCAATTCATTTCAATAATTTCAATCCATTTCAATATTTCAATTAATTTCAATCATTTCAATTAATTTCAATCATTTCAATTCATTTCAATCATTTCAATTCATTTCAATCATTTCAATTCATTTCAATCATTTCAATTCATTTCAATCTTTTCAATTCATTTCAATCATTTCAATTCGTTTCAATCATTTCAATTCGTTTAATTTCATTTCATTCTTTTTGAGTTATGTCGTTCATTTTCATTCCTGTCATACAATTTAGTTCTAACATTATATGTGGTAATATCACATATAATGTGGTAATATACAGCATTACGTAAGGTGTCACTTTTAAGGATGAAGTTGTCCGTCGGATTACATGCTTGCAGGATTACATTTTTACAGGATTACATTTTTACAGGATATTCATGTTTTCAGGATTTCATGTTTTCAGGATTTCAGGATTGCAGGTTTTCAGGATTACAGGTTAGCAGGATTGCCGTATTAGAAAAGAGGAAGAGTGCCACCAGTAAATAAAAAGGGTGCTTTCCCCTTCCTCCAGGATTTAAACTTCCTTTTCTTTGTTCTCGGTTTGTTCTACAACCATTCTCGCGCTTTGTTTTTCATAGCTTTGCTTTTCATAGATTTGCTTCTCATAGCTTTGCGTCTCATAGCTTTCCTTTTCATAGCTTTGTTTTTCACAGCTTTGCTTTCCATTAGTTTACCTTGTCTCTTTCGCACTAATAGGTTTCCTCCCTCAGTCGCATATTATCACTATATTACTGTTATGCTCTGTGTTGTGGCAACATTTCAAAGAGGTATGAGATGGATGGGTGATGCCGAACAAGCTGCAGTGAATATTAACTCGCTGTTGCATCTGAGCTGAAACATGTTCTGCATTTCATTATGCGGATGCAATATCAGAAGTGTCGAATCTGTTGAGACTTCTATGTATTGTTTAATAATGTTTGATGTATGATAGAATAGCGCACATTGGGGAACAGAAAATGTGGATTCAAACGATAAATTGTTGGACACCTTGTCTCTCATAGGTGTCTCTCATAGTCTCTCTGTCTTTCATAGGTGTCTCTCATGGTCTCTCTGTCTCTCATAGGTGTCTCTCATTATCTCTCTGTCTCTCATAGGTGTCTCTCATTGTCTCTCTGTCTGTCATAGGTGTCTCTCATTATCTCTCTGTCTCTCATGGGTGTCTCTCATTGTCTCTCTGTCTCTCATTATCTCTCTGTCTCTCATAGGTGTCTCTCATTGTCTCTCTGTCTGTCATAGGTGTCTCTCATTGTCTCTCTGTCTCTCATGGGTGTCTCTCATAGATGTCTCTCATAGGTGTCTCTCATTGTCTCTCTGTCTCTTATAGGTGTCTCTCATTGTCACTCTGTCTCTTATAGGTGTCTCTCATTGTCTCTCTGTCTCTCATTGTATCTCTGTCTCTCATTGTCTTTCATAGGTGTCTCTCATAGTCTCTCTGCCTCTCATAAGTGTCTCTCATTGTCTCTCTCGTTGTGTTTCATAGGTGTCTCTCATTGTCTTTCTTAGTTGTCTCTCATTGTCTCTCATAGGTGTCTCTCATTGTCTCTCATAGTTTCTCTCGTTGTCTCTCATAGGTGTCTCTTATTGTCTCTCTGTCTCTCATAGGTGTCTTTCATTGTCTCTCTGTCTCTCATAGGTGTCTCTCTGTCTCTCATAGGTGTCTCTCATGGTCTCTCTGTTTCTCATAGGTGTCTCTCGTTGTCTCTCATAGGTGTCTCTCTGCCTCTCATAAGTGTCTCTCATTGCCTCTCCCGTTGTGTCTCATAGGTGTCTCTCTCTGTCTCTCATAGGTGTCTCTCATTGTCTCTCTGTCTCTCATAGGTGTCTCTCATTGTCTCTCTGTCTCTCATAGGTGTCTCTCATTGTCTCTCTGTCTCTCATAGGTGTCTCTCTGCCTCTCATAAGTGTCTCTCATTGTCTCTCTCGTTGTGTCTCATAGGTGTCTCTCATTGTCTCTCATAGTTGTCTCTCATTGTCCCTCTCATTGTCTCTCATAGGTGTCTCTCATTGTCTCTCATAGTTTCTCTCGTTGTCTCTCATAAGTGTTTCTCATGGTCTCTCACAGGTGTCTCTCATTGCCTTTCATTGTCTCTGATTGTCTCTCACACGGCAGGAGTCTCTCACATCTCTAGCTGTAAGGTGCGCCAGCATCCCCCATCTTCTCTACTATTTATTTATCTCCAGTCTCCAGCCTCCATTGCACATTTTATCTCAACTTTGCACGTTGTCTTTTAGATTTTTTGAGTGAGCGGTTTTGGCTGTGCGATTATGAGTGACTAAATGGACTTTGCCCTTTATATAATAAGTATTTATTGAATACATAATATTGAACACATAATGTCGCACGCATAATATCATACCCATAATATCGTACGCATAATATCGTACCCATAATATCGTACGCATAATATCGTACGTATAATATCGTACGCATAATATCGTACGCATAATATTGCACTCATAACATCGAACTTACATAACAATTGAACGGCCCCAGGGCACAGTGGCTCTACTATTTAGTAGGCCGTGCCACAGCTGTAGGCAGTGCGATCGCAGTAGTCTTGAATCAGTCGGCCGCGGATCGTATAGACGCCGAGTCGGCGCCGAGACGCTGCTGCTGTCAAACGTGGCGTTTGAACCAGGGCGTCGCCATCTCTCCCCATCTCATTTCCGCACCTGCACAGGTGGACACGCCGCAGGACAACAGTCGAGACGAGGACCTTCCGAAGGACAGTCGCTCGCGCCTTCTCTGTGCCGGCCGTGATCCTTCCTCATTCGTGTTTTCCCACCAGAAATATGAATCTTTGCACCATGATTCGCGGTAAGTTCAAACGTCTGCATTAGCGTACTAACATTTAAGGACGAAAACGTGCCAGGACCATTAACTACGTATTTACTTTACTAGTTCATACCTATATATCTATACTAGGATATAACTATACTAGGATATAACTATACTAGCATATACTAATGTTAAAACAAAACTTGTGTATCAACTAGAATTTATTTAGTTTTTCATTTCTGAGTATAGATGCTCACGCACGTTTATATTCCTATGTGAGACATTTAAGGTTATGTCACGTCCCAACTTGAGATCGGATTTTTTTTAAATTTCTCTGTAGGTATGTTGTTTTAAAAATAATTTATAAATATAATGTGTTGCATAAATATGACGCAATGCATAAATATGACATAATGCATAAATATGACGTAAAGCATAAATATAACGTATTACATAAAACGATACATAAATACGTGCCCATATTTCGAAAATATTTACGTGTCCTGTACAGTCGCAACGAAATTAATTCGGAGCGCCAACAAGCCTTTAAATTGAATAATCCCGAGCAAAACACAATAAATCGGCATTGTATGGCTATATTTAGATGCGAGCCCCATTCAAACCGGAATGATAAGGCGATTTCCCCGGAATTAATCCGGGCACCGGAGCAGAGCACGCTTTCTCTCCTCCGGCCTTAGGAAAGAGGGCCTTTGAAACAAATCACAACAAAATTTAATTAGAGTTTATAACCCCCGCTAATTGAGCGCGAAATTGGGAGGTTCAAGTAAAAGCAATTATTACCGAACAAATTGCATGCAACGAAACGCATCAGCAGAAACCTAATTATGAATTCCCGAAATTGAGGAATAATATCCTCTCTGTTTTTACTCGCTTTGTTCATTTGTGGTTGACTGAACTCAGTAGAGTTGAGTAGAGTTGGTTAAAGTTGATAAAAGTCGAGTCGATTTGGTTAAAGTTGATAAAAGTCGAGTAGAGTTGGTTAAAGTTGAGTAGACACGAATAGAGTCGAATAGAATCGAGTAAAGTAGGGCTTCATGAGTAATAAAGCTAGTCCTGCACATAAACCCCGCAGGCCACCACAAACAGAAAACAGAAAACAATGAAATTTCAAATAGGAAACCACTGGATTTATGGATTTGTTTGCCTGGTTACTTTCATCCTCTAGATGTGAGTTCCCTCACCATTATTTATGTACCTACTTATTTAATGCCAATTTTTTTTTTTTTTGTAAAACTCCTAATAATTCAGAATTTATGACACGTAAAGTCGATCGGACTCGGGTCACGACTCGACGAGAAAAAGCATCCAAGAGGCTCCACGTCCATCGATTTCCAGTTCCACGTACCTAATAACACCATCAAGTATCTCATCTCCTTCTCGTCCTTTAACCTTACGTTTCCCTTAATGCATCCGGTAGACGATCCTGATGATGGCCCGATCCAGGACCTTCCACATGTTTCGCCGATTGTTCGAGGAATTAACTTTAAAGGGCCTAAGGGTCATCATCGTTACGAAGAGATCAGGATGGGACGTTATATCTCCGTTACATCTCCGCTACATCACTTTGGCAACATCTGGCTTGCAACTTCGGGCACGAATCTTAGCTTTATGTTCTTGAGCTTACTGGTCCAATTAAGGAGAGAAATGCAACGATTAAGGAGAGAAACACAAGAATCAAGGAGAGAAACACAAGAATCAAGGAGAGAAACACAACAATTACGTAGAGAAAAACGAAACTAGACTGGACCGTTAGAAGAACGGGTACCCGCTCTAGTCTAACACTATAAAGGGCAAAATCCATCTAGTAAATGAACAAAACTAAAGATAAATTAAAGTTTTTAAGAAGGAAAAAACGCAAACTACACTAGATAAGGTGCCTAATGGGCAATTCAATTTCCCATCCTGATCCTTATTCGACTGACATCGGAATATAAATCATTTTTGGGGCGAACCGCAATAAAAAGGGAAAATGCTTCGCCCCCTGACCTAACATAAAAGAAAGCCGCCGTTACTCATTTTATACAGCGCCTCCGCATTGTTTTCTGCCGCTCCCATAAATGTTTGATAACGCGGCCGTCTTAAAAGTAAGAATATATTTTATTAAAGGTGGCTAACGCTCGTTGGACCGTAAAAAGTCAACGGAGGTGGCCTCTGGTATTGATTTGCCATTAGCGCTCGCCAGAAAACAACTGCCGGCCACTTCCTGCCCCCCAGCGCCCCCTACCGACAAAACGAATACTATGGATATAAATATGGAGTATTTAACAATATGATAGATGGGTACCTAATACTGTCTTTATTACTAAGTCCGTAATCGTATAGGCAAGCAGAGGTCAATGTAAATGTATGTGAATGTCCCGTTGTCTAATTCGGCATATTATTTTAAAGAGTATTATTATTATTATAATACATAACCTCACAATTTCTTGACCAAACTTACCTTCATTCCTCGTATTATTTTTCTCTGCGTTATCCGACTAATAACTCACCCTTAATAGCGAGGAATCGTGTACCGTCAAATTAATGATCGGACATAATTTATGTTAATAAAAATTGGTTTTCGACACGCGACGCTTCCGCAAAGAAAATCCATTTCCCTAATCGACTAATAATAATTACTTCATTCTTTATAAGCCCCAATTTATGTTCAAGCTGTTGTTCCAAACGCTTGAGGCTGGGGAGAGGAATTACTGGTGTGTTGTTGATAGGGAATCTCATTTAGGATGCCTACGCAAAGGGAAATAGGGTTATGACTATATTCCTCTAGGACTAAAGTCTAGGACTAAAGTGTAGAACTAAAGTCTAGGACTAAAGTGTAGAACTAAAGTCTAGGACTAAAGTGTAGAACTAAAGTCTAGGACTAAAGTGTAGAACTAAAGTCTAGGACTATAGTCCTCTAGGACTAGTTTGTTTGCAAGTTTTGTGTCATACCGTTCCTTTCGGACGCTCTTTCATTGATAACAAATAATGGATAAACGTAAAGCATTTTGAGTATTTCAAATTGTAAAATTGTCTATCCGAGAAGTGTCCCCTTTTTTTTCCTTCCAAACAAACCTCAATACAATCGCATCGTTGTCCTGAGTCCTGCGGCGATCGAAGGGGGGCAACGAGCCAGGACTAATGGGCCCCATCAATGAGCCAACATAATCAAGCAAGCGCGGCATCGGCCGATATTATTCTTAATCTGGGCAAATCTTTCCGCAGCCCTGAATAACGAATGGGGCAATTTGTCTGCGGAAATCCGAAAGGCCCAAATCACATGCTAAATAATAAATCCGAAATTCGGGATTAACTCGCCTCATTTAACTCCATCCCCTTTTCCGCCTTCTAGCGCCCTTGCTTATTCAGGTGGGCGCGAAAATTGAATGCGAAAATGAGTGGGAATGATTGCGGACGATTTATTGATTATTAATGGGAAAATGAGAAGGGGACAGGAAGAAAAGAGGAGGAGGACTATGAAGGGTAAAGCATGATAATGAAGGGTAAAGCATGATAATGAAGGGTAAAACATGATAATGAAGGGTAAAGCATGATAATGAAGGGTAAAGCATGATAATGAAGGGTAAAGCATGATAATGAAGGGTAAAGCATGATAATGAAGGGTAAAACATGATAATGAAGGGTAAAGCATGATAATGAAGGGTACAGTGCAAATGATTCTGTAAATTGCTTTTGTTTTCCGCTCTAATGATGATACTGTGACGGTATGAAGATATGTTACGCGATTCATGCAAATTAGGTTCTTAACAAAAACGGATTTGTTTGCTTAAATGACAATAGGTGCTGAAAACAGATGTGTTCAAAATCTGGGAAATGGTCAAATGGCCTACCCAAGGTTACTTTCATTGTTCCAGATGCTCGGCAGGGGTGTCAATAGCAGCACAG
>JAWQRP010002172.1:0-16372 GCA_033557875.1 Quadriops clusia | reverse complement strand
AATATTTAATCGCCTACATGTGTCCCATCAATGTCCCATTCAACAACGGTTAATTCTTCCTTCGATTGAGATGCGAAATATGCTAATCACCTGTTACCGACTCTTCATTCTTTCATTCATTTTTTGAATCACATTTTATTTGTAATTATTATTTTATTTTCATTTAAAACCATTTGTAATCATTTTTGTTGAAAAAACTTTGTTATCCAACCCTCATGTCTTGCCAACACTAACAGTCTGCGGTCTTCTCATCCTCAAATTAATACCAAAATTTCTATGCCAAATTAAGACATGTATTTCTTATAGAATAAAAATATAAACTATTGTTGACAATAACTTATAATACTATTAGCAATAATGATAATTAATTTCATGAAATAGATACCTTACTAAATTGATAGCATCAATATACTTAATGTTATCATTTCTAATTGTTAGTAATATTAATTAATAATAATTAATTAATAATAAATTATCCTAAAAATATAAAATCGATGCTATTTGCTGAATATTTTTATAAACGAACCTATAAAATATTAGGATAAACAATTTTCTAATTAGATTTTATTAAAACATATTCATGCATTTATTGATAAAATATTATTTTGAAAATGTTTTACCAATTTCCTTTAAAATTATTACATTTTAATATTTTTCAATTTTTCACAAAACTTTCAAATTTTAAATAATGTAATAATTTAAGTTTTTAATTAATTATTAACGGTTTTTTAAACTTATCGGAAAAATATTACTTAAATATCATTAATATCACTATGTTTTTTTGTGAATTGTTCCGTCTATTGCTAGTATGTATTATTATCAGTATTGCTAATAGTATTATTAGTTATTGTCAACAATAGTTTATATTTTTATTCTATAAGAAATAAGTGCCTTAATGTGACATACAAATTTTGATATTAATTCGAGGATGAGAAGACCGCAGGCCGATCGTGTTGGCAAGACATGAAGGTCGTGCGAAGCTCGACCCTCATGTCTTGTGTGGCTCGCGAACGAGCGCCTGCTATGTTGAATATATGAAGCTCCAGTGGAGATTGTTAAAAACGAGCGCCGGAGGCGCGAGGCGGCGAGCGAGCGGAGCGAGCGAGCTAAGATTGTATATAATTTTTAATAGAGAGTTATTTTAATAAATTATTAGGCGTTTCCGAGACTGAATATTTTCATAAATTGATCTACAAAATATTAGGATAAGTTCGTATTATTAGATATTGTCAACAATAGTTTATATTTTTATTCTGTGAGAAACACGTGCCTTAATTTGATATACAAATTTTGATATTAATTCGAGGATGAGAAGGCCGCAGGCCGATCGTGTCTTGTGTGGCTCGCGAACGAGCGAAGCGAGTAAGCAAGCGCCTACTATGTTGAATATATGAAGCTCCAGTGGAGATTATTAAAAATGAGCGCCGAAGGCGCGAGGCGGCGAGCGAGCGGAGCGAGCGAGCTAAGATTCTATATAATTTTTAATAGAGAGTTATTTTAATAAATTATTAGGCGTTTCCGAGACGGAATATTTTCATAAATTGATCTACAAAATATTAGGATAAGTTCATATTATTAGTTACTGTCAACAATAGTTTATATATTTATTCTATAAGAAATACCTGCCCTAATTTGATATACAAATTTTGATATTAATTCGAGGATGAGAAGGCCGCAGGCAGATCGTGTTTTCAAGACATGAGGGTCGTGCGAAGCTCGACCCTCATGTCTTGTGTGGCTCGCGAACAAGCGAAGCGAGTGAGCGAGCGCCTACGATGTTGAATATAAGAATATATAAAATTATGTTGAATATATGAAGCTCCAGTTGAGATTATTAAAAGCGAGCGCCGAAGGCGCGAGGCGGCGCACGAGCGAAGCGAGCGAGCTCATCAATCCCGAAATTTTTAATAGAGAGTAAGTAATTTTAAAAATTACTAACCTTTTCGAAGTTGAATACTTTTAAAAATGGATTTATAAAATTTTAGGATGAATTTGACTATATTTTATTAATAGTTATTTCTTTATTAATAAAATATTATTTTGTAAGGTATTATTACTGATAATATAAAATATTGTTTCAAACTTAAAATTTGTTAATATTACATTTCATTAAAACCAATAGAGATAATATAGAGAATAAACAAATGTTTATAAGTACTGCCTTCATTTTTGATCTAAGGATGAGAAGGCCGCTGGTCGATCGTGTTAGCAAGACATTCAGGTCGCGCTGCGCGCGACCTGAATGTCTTGTGTGGCTCGCGAACGAGCGAAGCGAGTGAGCGAGCGCCTATGCCTTTGGATGTATGAAGCTCCAGTTGAGATTATTAAAAACGAGCGCCGAAGGCGCGAGGCGGCAAGCGAGCGAGCTCACCGCCGGAATAATTTTTAATAGAGAGTAATTTAAAAAATTATTGGGCGGTTCCGAGGATGAATATTTTAATAAACTAATCTATAAAGTATTATAATGCGCATTGCTCTAAATATCTTGATAATTTTTTTGTTAGCATTTATTTTTATTATCATTAAATTAAACTGATAATTAAATATTGATATATGAACTGATTTTTTAAAGTATATGTGTAGTATTTCGTTGGATTTTATTTTTTTTATTATTACTTTGTTAAAATTATTATGTTTATTTCGCATAAATACATTTATGTATAATGTACCTCTTATTAAGTCCTTATATCAATGAAAAACAGGGTTTAGGTTTTTATTGTATGTAGGTATTATTATCTTTTCCTAAAATTCAATAAATGTTAAAAGAGAAACAGATCTAATTAAAAAGAAATGTACACATCAAAATTATTAAAATTATTTATTAACTTTTTTAAATTCACTAATTTTTATTGCTTATTAATTAAATTCTATTAACGATGACCTTTTCTTTTATTGTATTAAAGTTGTATGATTCTATAATTATTTTTTATTATTTATAAATTATTTATATGTAGTTAGTTATTATTTACATGTAATTATTTTTCCTTAATTGTTAATAACTGATTTTCCGCTATAGGAACAAAGTCAATTATTATTTAAAACCTCTTATTAATTAAAATGTTGACGTTTATTTTATGATTCAATTCTATTGATTTAATATAGCATTTTTTGTATAAGACAATGCTGCTATAATAAATAAAAAATATAAATAGAACATTTATTAACAATTAAGGAAAATAATTATTATATACAATACTGTATTTTTTGTTGGTTTTTAATAAGAATGAGAGAAGATGAGGAAAGAGGGATAGAGAGAGAATTAGAGGGTCTTTGAGACAGAGAGATAAATATAAGAGATAGGGAGATAAACAAAAAAAAAGTCTAAAGAAAAAAAAAGGATAAGTAATGAATCTGGATGGTATAGACTGTATTATAGAGTGTAGGTATATATTCTATAGACCAGTACTAGAATACTATACAGAGAAGAGTTGCTAGCATTAACGCAAGACAAGACAAGACAAGCAAAGCGAGAAACACGGCAAAGTGTAACCGAAGTGGGTGTAACGAGCACGAAACGGTTACAATAAATAAGGCACAGCGAGAGATTTCGAGGAATGTAGGCACACAGCGTATAAACAAATAGCCTGACCAATACCCGTTTTAATCCGCCAGGAAACTTATTACGTCCTCTATGTTATGTATTGGCCTTAGTGAACTTCTATATGTACAAACCATCCTCCGCTTGCCATTACTCATGAGCCGACTCTTGCTTGTACCATTACTTTTTGCTACGAGTACAATACGAGCGAATGAGACGAACGAAAGAGAGACGAATAAAAGAGACGAACGAAAAAGAGACGAACGAAAAAAAGACGAACGAAAATGAGATGAACGAAAAAGAGACGAACGAAAGAGACGAACGAAAAAGGGACGAACGAAAAAGAGATGAACGAAAGAGAAACGAACGAAAGAGAGACGAACGAAAAAGAGACGAACAAAAAGACATAAAGGAAAAAGAGACGAACGAAAGAGACGAACGAAAAAGAGACGACCTTTAAACTAAAATTGCATGGAAGAAACTTTAGATAAAAATGAATAGATTGAAGCACGTAAAGCACCAAAAAGAAAAGCAGGCAAAATAATGCAGTAAAAAATGAAGAAAAAATACCGCTGGAGCCGATACTTCCTATTAATAAGCGGAAGGCCTCTTATTACCGCTGTTGCGATCAGAGTAGGCTTATTGTCAGTAAGTTCGCGAAGTAGGCTGCGGGCACAAAGGCCACCTCGTTGCCTTCGAGTAGGCTGTGTCCTGCACGAACTCTCATCCCTTATAATTATGATATCAAAGACCTTCCTTGTCATGAGGAGATTATCGGATAAATTGGCACGCAACCGCCTCCCTTGCCCCTTTCCTCCCCGGCAAGGCCGCCTCGATGCGGGAACGCCTCTTCTCCGTCGAAGACGATTTTTCATCCTGCGCAAAAATGCCTTAGTTACTTTCCTCCGAGAATATTGCCGGGGATTTTTCAAATTTAGACTGGATAAGAAGATAAATGCGAAAATAATAGGTGGTTGTTAAACACACGCCTTGATGCTTTCTTTTTATTTTCGTTGTTCTCCGCGCCAGCCAGCGAGATGAACAATGCAATTTCTCGCACGAGAAGGAAAAGAAGTCTACGAGAGAACTCGTCCTTTCGAATTGATCTTCCTCCTCGATTTCTAACCACTTAAGCCGACCCGTCCCGCTACCGGCTGCCAGAATATCAATATTAATTATTATTAAAGACACATCTCTTTTTTCGGATAATTATAGATCGAAGGAGCTTTCCGTCGGCATGCAGGACTTCTGAATTACTTAAAGACACTTTTTGTAATTCATTCGGAAACGGAACGCTGTTATTAGCCCGGCCATTCACAAAAACCCACCAAGTTAAATAAACGAATAAAAAAGATGGCCAACGTATAATTTGAATGGGGCATTAGTACAGATAAGAGGAATTATAATATTCCGCTCGTCATCTTTAATAAGATCAAACAGTTCTTCGAGTAGATAGATTTCTTTTGGGTATTTCAGGAAGGTTGCGGCTTTAAATTTTGTTTTCACCTTCATACGTAGGTACACTACGAACGCTTTTGGAGGAATTCTCACAGCAGTCGTAGACAACAGAAAATATATTTAAATTAGTTAAAAATTACGTCAACAACGTCCGTTAATTTACCTTTCTTTGTTACTCCGGAAAGTAAATTTCACGCTCATCGATATAATAATACTCGGGTATGGCGCTTTAATGCGCCGTTTTGCCTCGTAATTATTGACTTTAGAAATTGGTTTTTAATGGATCTTTCGGAATCACTGTAATCGGGAGAGGAAGGCTCATTTTCAAATAATAGTAGCGCATTAGAAGGTCGTTCTCTATTATGCCTCTCCTCTGTTATACCTCTCCTCTATTATACCTCTCCTCTATTACAGCTCTCCTCTATTATAGCTCTCCTCTTAATCTCCTTCTCTTCCTTAATCGATTTTAAATAATTCCGAGGAGGACTTTTCATTTTTTCCTCGCATCAATGTTGCGTTTTCTCTCCTCAAGCTCATGCATGAGCCCCAAGTTTACTGCCGGCGTCATATAATTTCGGTGGCTCAATGTCTGATTCGGTGCGTTATTGAGGTTGTTTTTATGGCCGCCGTAAAATTACTGAAAAATTCAAAGAGCTGTCTCTCTGAAGCGACATGTTATTAATTAGTGTTTGTGTCCAGCTTAATAGTTATCGTAAATTTCGAAACAGTTGCATTATTCCCCGGGGACACGGCTTCCCATAGGGAAATACCTCCATTTACGACCGTTTTACGGTAACTACATCATTTTATACGAAGTTTTATACGAAATGGCTCCTCGGTCTGCCACCTTTACTGCGATTTGTTTATTCTGCCCAAAAAAATCTTGTTGACAAATTAAACTATTAAATAGAAAAACAATAAAATTGAATCTGAAAAAATATCATAATATAATAAAAAACTAAAATAAAATAAGAAAAAAACGAATAAAATAAAACAATAAATAAGTATAAAAAAAATTAAATTAAACCGTAAAATAAGGAAAATAAATAAAATAGTATAGGAAAGAAATAACATAAAAAAAGGAAATAAAATAAAATGTTTGTCAAGGATAAACGTGATAAAGGTTTAGGCAATTTATTGATTTAAATTGCGTCTATTTTTTCTTCCTTTGAGATTAATCGCGATAATTCGGTTTTACAGTTTGAACAGAACGAGTGATGACAGCGAAACTCTTAATGATTCATGAGCGAAGGCATCAAATTTCATGTCAAATGCCGCGTCTACATAAAAATCCACACCTCACTATTAGGTGAAGAGTTAATGAGCAAATACTGTTGGGTCATGGGAGGATTGTTCGATCGGGGAATGCTCAAACTTTATTTATTCATGATTACTGTTTTTATTTATTCGTCGAAAGTTCATTTCTTCGTCCCAAGTTTATCTATTCGTTCAAAGTTTATCTATTCGTTAAAAGTTTATCTATTCGTTCAAAGTTTATTTCTTCGTTCAAACTTTATTTATTCGTTAAAATTTTATTTATTAGTTCAAATTTTATTTATTCGTTAAAATTTTATTTATTCGTTAAAATTTTATTTATTCGTTCATAGTTTATTTATTCACTAGAAGCTTACTCATTCGCATCACGTCCTTGCCAAATCCTGTAATCGTACTCATACTTTGTCTTATGATTAACGACGCATTTAAATTCGCCCGGTTACCAAATTTGCATCTGTAATATAGCAGACATTTTCAATTAACATAAATAATCGGTGATTACTATCTGATTATTTCTTAAACTGTGCTCCACCTCCGTCTGACCGAGAATTTAAACCTGAAGGATTCTTCAGATACCACTAAACTTATTCTGATATCACTACATATTCAGATACCACTGCTTATTCAAATATTACTACATATTCAGATTACACTGCTTATTCAAATATCACTACATATTCAGATACCATTGCTTATTCAGATACCACTGCTTATTCAGATATTTCACGAAAAATAAATCAACCGTTTTACCTTTAAACTCAATTATTACGATACCGTTCCATACCCAATTAGCCGACACTTTGCAGATTTCGTCGGGAATTATTAGCTTTTTCAATAATAACGTTTTCAACAAGCAGTAATATCATTTAATAAGCAATAATAACGTTTTCAGCAAGTAAAAATAACATTCTGAACAAGCAATAATAACGTTCTCAACAAGCAATAATACCGTTTCCATAAGCAATAATATCGTCCTCAACAAAGTTAATAATATTCCCAGCAGATTTAATAACGTTTTCAACGGTCAATAATAACGTATCAACGGTGTGATAACGTCCAAACGAGACTGACGTCACTAATGGCTTTTCAATAAAGTGCCGTTTCGGCTAATTAAAATATTCGGCATGTGACAGCCATTAGGAATTTTTACGAGATGTAATTATCAAATAGTTAGGATAATCCATTAGGTTTCCGTTTCAGGATTAACCGCACTTTTCTCGGTGTAATTACTTATTTATACACGTCATTATATTTCACGTTTATGAGCAAACATTTATTTGCTCAAGTCCTACGTATGCACTGAAAAAAATTAATTATTTCTTCTCCTGAGTGTGTGCAGAAAAAAATCTTGTAATAAGTTAATAAATTAATATTATTACATATAAATCATATGATATTATATATATATATATACGGTCTTCTCATTCTTAGATTAAAAATGAAGGCACTAGTTATAAACATTTGTTTATTCTCTATATCATCTCTATTGGTTTTAATGAAATGTAATGTTAACAAATTTTAAGTTCGAAACAATATTTTATATTATCAGTAATAATAACTTACAAAATAATACTCTATTAACAAAGAAATAACTATTAATAAAATATAATTAGAATCAAATTCATCCTAAAATGTTATAAATCCATTTATAAAAATATTCAACCTCGGAAACGTATAATAATTTTTAAAATGACTTACTCTCTATTCAAAATTTTGGGGATGATGAACTCGCTCGCTTTGCTCGCTCGTCGCCTCACGCCTTCGGCGCTCGCTTTTAATAATCTCCACTGGAGCTTCATATACCATATTCAACGCAATAGACGCTGGCTGGCTCGCTTCGCTCGTTCACGAGCCACACAAGACATTAAGGTCGCGCGTAGCGCGACCTTAATGTCTTGAAAACATGATCGGTCCGCGGCCTTCTCACCCTTGGATTTACATAAAATAATGTTCGTCAAACTTGGCTGGTTTCTGTAAAATTTAGTTTCTTCATTTATTTTGAAGATTACACAAGCTATTTTAAAGTTGGTCGATACATTAAGACAATGTTCATTTTTTATATAATTTCTATTACTTTTAAGTAATTGAATTTTTGAAATAATACATAATTTATGTTATAAATTATAATAAGATTCAGTAAAAAAGAAAAAAATTATAATACGAACTTTAAAAATAATATTTTATTAATAAAGATACAAATATTAATGAAACCTAATTAGAATCAAGTTCATTATACTATTTTATATTATAAATTATAATAATAAGAAATTTCAAAGTAATAATTTATTGACAAAGAAATAAATGTTAACAAAAAAATATCAACAAATTTAGAACAAACATATAATATTTTATAAATCCATTTATTTAAATATGCATTCTAGGAAACGCCCAATAATTCTTTTAAATTACTCTCTATTAACAATTATGGGGACCGTGAGCTCACTCGCTTCGCTCGTTCGCCGCCTCGCGCCTTCGGCGCTCGTTTTTAATAATCTCCACTGGAGCGCCAGTTTATAACTGGTGTCTTAATTTTTAATCTAAGGATGAGAAGGCCGCAGGCCGATCGTGTTGACAAGACATTCAGGTCGCGCGACCTGAATGTCTTGTGTGGCTCGCGAACAAGCGAAGCGAGTGAGCGAGCGCCTACTATGTTGAATATATGAATATATAAAATTATGTTGAATATATGAAGCTCCAGTTGAGATTATTAAAAGCGAGCGCCGAAGGCGCGAGGCGGCGAGCGAGCGAAGCGAGCGAGCTCATCATTCCCGAAATTTTTAATAGAGAGTAAGTAATTTTAAAAATTACTATGCGTTTTCGAAGTTGAATATTTTTATAAATGGATTTATAAAATTTTAGGGTGAATTTGACTATATTTTATTAATAGGTATTGTAATAGTTATTTTAATAATAGTTATTTTAAAAGTTAGTTTATTAATAATTATTTTAACAGTTATTTTATTAATAGATATTTTAATAGTTATTTTATTAATAGATATTTTAATAGTTAATTTATTAATAGTTATTTCTTTATTAATAAAATATTGTTTTGTAAGGTATTATTACTGATAATATAAAATATTGTTTCAAACTTAAAATTTGTTAATATTACATTTCGTTAAAACCAATAGAGATAATATAGAGAATAAACAAATTGTTAAAAGTAGTGCCTTCATTTTTAATCTAAGGATGAGAAGTCCGCAAGCCGATCGTGTTGGCAAGACATTCAGGTCGCGCGTAGCTCGACCTGAATGTCTTGTGTGGCTCGCGAACAAGCGAAGCGAGTGAGCGAGCGCCTACTATGTTGAATATATGAATATATAAAATTATGTAAATGAAAATCCCAACAAAGCCAGGCAAATTGATAAATTAGGCGAATTTGTTTCCTTGTTTAAATTATTTATTTTTCATTACTAGTTTCAACCTTCCTAGGTCATCTTCAGGTGCAGCACGTCAGAAACATAAATAATGATGAAAAAGAGGACATTTTCATAATTATAGTAATTGGTGACACCTCATGTCCTCTTTTTCATCATTATTTATGTTTCTGACGTGCTGCACCTGAAGATGACCTGGGAAGGTTGAAATTAGTAGTGAAAAATAAATAATTTAAACAAGGAAACAAATACGTCTAATTTATCAATATAAAATTATGTTGAATATATGAAGCTCCAGTGTAGATTATTAAAAACGAGCGCCGAAGGTGCGAGGCGGCGAGCGAGCGAAGCGAGCGAGCTCATCATACCCCAAATTTTTAATAGAGAGTAAGTAAATGTATTAAAAGAGCAACTTAAATAAATTGAGACAAACAGTTGAAATAAACAAACTAATAATCAATCGTCTTATCACGTTAACTTTGTTCGGCATACATAATAGCTTTGTTCCATTCCCTACGTCCAACTAGTTCATGTACTAGTCGGACGATCAGAAGTTCTTAAACAAATTGCGCAGTACATAAATATTTATAAACTGCGCATATTGTTGATGAACTTCTGATCGTTTGACTAACACATGAACAAGTCGGACGTGGGGATGGAACAAATCTATTGATGCAACAAAACAATGAAAGTAAGAAGAACGTCCGTGGAGAAAACCGAGGAGGAATAAAACGAACGAACGAACGAAGAGAAGTCTTCTTAATCGGGTACAACCAGAAATAAAAATACATAAGAAGATCCTGCGGCTTTGTTTCAGCCAGATAATTTCTTGTCCCAAAAAGCGCCTCAATGGGCCCGCGTAAAAACGAAAAGTGTAATAATAAATCGATCGAATCTCTGTCTGGTTACCGAACCGATTTAATGCGCACGAACGCCTTTATGCTAATGGCGGAGTCATTAGCGAAATCTCCGGATTGTTTTTGTTCTTCTGCCCATTCAATTCGACTTGGAGGAATTCGCGTACAAATTGGCCTCCACGACGGCCGATCCCTGCTACCAGCCTTCGCTTCGCCCCTTTTATTTATGATATCCATTCGGACATAATTCATTTCCATTTATCAAGCCAACAACGTATTAATAACTTGAGGCTCGCGTGTGTACGTCGAGAGCAGCGAAGATGTCATTCTTTGCGAAGCAATTGCCGGGAGTCGAGATGGCTCCGATAAAAATATTTAAGACAGTAACATACTTACGAAGCCCCTTAATAAGGAAGTTGTTAATATCGAGTCCGGCGTTTTTGCGGACCAGCGAGAAATGTTTATTAATGAAGAAGCATCGCGAATAAATTATTAATAACGTATTGAAAAGTAATCGGAAGGTCGGCTCGCCTGCCTCCGATTGATTTATAGTTATGTAATAAAAAGCAACCTGGATATTCGGCCGTTTCGATCGCTTGTAATTAGAGGCTGGGGAAATCGTAATTTTTAAACAAAGGCGTTACCGCATAAATTTATCGCCTTTAATGGGCCCAATTTGGGGCCCCCTTCCCTGTCCCGAAAGGCCCACGTTATCGTTTCCGAGCCTCCATAAATTCTTTGGTCTTAGTTTGTTTACCAATGCTATTATGAGATCTTATCGCTGGCGTGTAATTTGTGGGTGTACACCTGCATTCTTAAACCTTTTTAAACCATATAAGAGTTTAATAATATATATATAATAACAATAAAAAAAAATAAGAAAAATATGAATAACGATAGTAATGGTAGTGAGATTGCGGGAGTATTAATCTTGTCTGGATTGTCAAAGATGAAATATGCTAACGCCAACGTGTCTTTGTGCAAGGGACATACCAACGTCTCTTCGCACAATAACCTTCCAGTTAGTCAGTGAAATTTACACACGTACCAATTATTATCGGACATAATCCTTTGTCGTCCTGTCAGTATTGTACAAACTGCACCTTGAATGCACTTAACTACCTAAGATAAAGATGAATGTTGCCTATCGCTCGCGTCTAGCAGGCTGCGATCGCGATCAGGATCAATAGAGCTGATCGAGCTAACGATTTTTCGAAACGAAATCAAGTCCACATATGCGAGAGTCATTTATTTTGAATTTCATTTGATTGTGGTGTCTAGATTGATATTGGCGCTTAATTTAATATTAGTTCCATTTATATGTGGTTTCTTTTATATGTGTTTTAATTTATATGTGGATTAATTTATATGTGGTTTCATTTATATGTGGTTTAATTGACGTCTTCTTTCGAAATCCGGCCCAAGCCAAGCTCGAGCTTTTAATTGCTTTATTGCCTAATTGAATAGTTAAGCAGATTAGCCTTAATTTCCATTATATCATTTTTCTAACGAAGTTTAAATTAGGCGACCGGTTTCGAAAACGCCAGAAGAAAATTAATCACTCATCCCAGTTCGGATACATTTTATCGCTGCAATTTATCAATATTTTAAAATAAATAAAAAACAAATAAATATCATAATTATTTCTGTAGCGATGACGAAGCGAACAAACCCTTTTGTTGATAATGCAGCTTTAATTAAGCTTATCGCATTACATAAGTCGTATATAATAAATTATTAATAATCCACGGCCTGCTCTGACGCAATAAAACCGTTTGTCACCTCGCCGTATGCCCATTAGCGTGAGTAAACACTTCTTTCTCTTCGTCCTTCCTTCAGTTCCGTTCCTTTTCCCATTTACGGATGATGGTATTAAGGCAAACACCATCCCACTCCCTCTCTCTCTTCTCTTTCTCTCCTCAAGAGTGGTATTGTCCTGGTGTTGGGTGTCAGCCCACGACAGAGCTCGCCAAGGCACACTGCGATATCAGCTCGCAGCTTGCGCACAGCTCGGGCAAGATTGAAGACTGAAGACTTAAAAGACTGAAGATCGCGTCTTCTACTGGAGGCTCAGTCTTCGCCTGAAGTCCGAGTCTTCGACCCAAGACCAAGTCCTCGGCTCAAGACTAAGTTTTAGACTCAAGAGTAAATTTTCGGCATCAAGACTAAGAATTCTTCTCAAGATAAGTCTTTCCGTCTTCTCGTCTTTTCATCTTCAGCTTTCTCGCGCTTCAGAAGTCTTCGCAATCTTCGCGAGCGCGAATGTAGTGCATCCGAATCTTCGTCGGTGTTATGCTCCTTTGCATCCGATATTTAACGCTGTTCCTAATCGCTTGTGCCCTATTAACCCTCTACTTAACAGCACTTAACGTTAACAAGACGAAGAACTTTTACCCTTACGGAATCGGAATCAAAAATTTCTACCCTAATGTGCACACAAACAGGAACATCAAGAACATCGTCGCGTACTCTTTGAAGAAACAAATCGAAATCGATAGCGAGGAGATTTCTTGTGGGGATAGTTTTTATTCCAGTGATCGTACTCCCAGTAATCATAATAATTTCAGTGATCATGATTTAAGCTATTATAATAGTGATTTAAACAGTTCTCTCAAAAGTAGTGATAATCTACAAAAGACTAGTGATAACATATTGAAAGCAAACAAGTGGGTGCACATCACGAACACTAGTTTACACGTCTATTCCGTTTATTTGGATTGGAGGCTTTATCCTCATCGATATCTAAGGATAATTGGAATGGTTTCAGGTACATAAATATCCTATCCTATATCGAGAATATTTAATTTATTAAATTATAATTTATATAAATTATAATTTATATAAATTATAATTTATATAAATTATATTATTATATTTATATAAATTATAATTTCCATAAATTAGATTTATATAAATTATAATGTCCATAAATTAGATTGTTATAAACTGAATTTATATAACAGATAATTTATGTAATGAGAAATAAATATAATATTGCTTGAAATAAATACTTAAGGTATTTGAACGGTTAGCTTTCGCGTATTGCGGGTCGAAAGTCTCGGCATGACGCCAGCAACATCGCTATCACCTGTGTAGCGGCTGAACATTATGCAAATTAAATTGTAATACCCATATTTTATATGATGGGTTTGCATTCAACTTCACATTTTTAATTAAGGATATAAAGGGGTAATCCTGCGATTGCATCTACTGTCAGGATACAAGCCACTTAAGAAAGTCTTAAAATTTTAACTTGCCAACTGTGGAAAATCAGCAAACACTATTAAGTTAATATATGGTGAAAAAGACCCATGCATTTACTTTTGCAGATTAAATAATATGTGGTTAAACATAACTGATATAGTCGATTCTATTTATTTACTTTTCGTTTAAGAAAAAAATAAATTATTTAAATTTTTTCTACGAGTATAGAACATCGCTCCGACAATAAGAAGGCCGCAGGCCGATCGTGTTGGAACAGACATGAGGGTCGCGCGAAGCAAAGTTTATTTCTCATTAGCTTTCATTAATATTTATTTATTTATTGAGTATGTATTTATTGTTAAAGTATACTGAAAGTTTTTTGTTTAAAGTTTTTACATTTTAATATTTTTGAGTTTTTTTGCCAAAATTTTAAGTTTAAATAGCGATAATTTGTGCCTAATTATTAATGTTATTTAAATAAATTTTTACATGTATAAATAATATATTTTTAAAATATTATAAATAATATTTTTAAAGTATTATAAATAATATTTTAAATGTATTATAAATAATATTTTTAAAATATATTAAATAATATTTTAAAAATATTATAAATAATATTTTTTCAAAATTATTACATTAAATCGATAAATGGACTAATACTCATATAAACAAACTTTAAATATATTATTAAAAAAAAGGCAAAGAAATTGATTACATTTCTAGGTTGTTTTCCACATTTCCTTCTCTATCTTTTTCTATTAAAAAGCTTAAGAGTTTCAATGAATTCGCACTTCTAAATAATAATAATAATAATAATAATAATAAATAAATATAATTATTAAAGTAGTCCCTCTTAAAAATTATTAGGACGATGAGCTCGCTCGCTTCGCTCGCTCGCCGCCTCGTGCCTTCGGCGCTCGTTTAGTAATCTCCACTGGAGCTTCATATATTCAAAGTAGTAGGTGCACGCTCACTCGCTTCGCTCGTTCGCGAGTCACTCAAGACATTCAGGTCGCGCTACGCGCCACCTGAATGTCTTGCTAACACGATCGGCTTGCGGCCTTCTCATCCTTGAATTTATATCAAAAATTGTGGGGCAAATTAGGACTTTAATTATAAATAATTAATAATAATATTTAATTATAAAGAATCAATATTAATATTTAATTATAAAGAATTAATATAAATATTTAATTATAAAGAATTAACAGTAATATTTAATTTTAAAGAATTAATACTAATATTTAATTATAAAAAATCAATATTAATATTTAATTATAAAGAATTAATATAATAGTTAATTATAAAGAATTCAACAATTGTTGCGTTTTATCTCCTGTGAAGACCTGATCATGTCATGATTTTTCACAACTTATAAAATTATAAACGAAATATTTATTTTTTCAGAAATATTTATCAATCAAGAAAGTAGAAATTGATTAAATTTAAAGGTTGTTTTCTAAATTTCTTCCGCTATATTTTTCCATTAAAAAGCTTAAGAGCTTCGATGAATTCCCTAAAATGAATAAATAATAATTATTAAACTAGTCTCCCTCTTAAAAATAATTAAAACGATGAGCTCACTCGCTTCGCTCGCTCGCCGCCTCGCGCCAGCGGCGCTCGTTTTTAATAATCTCAACTGGAGTTTCATATATTCAACATAGTAGTCGCTACGCGCGACCTGAATGTCTTGCCAACACGACGCCTTCGCGTCTTTGGATTTACAACAAAAAAAACGTGCGTAAAATTATTTAACGTAGTTTTTAAAAGTACATATTAAAATTAATTGATTTTTTGACCTAGTATGTTTAATTATTAAAAGTAGTTACGACACAGAGAAAAAAGATTCTTTTACTCAAATACGTGTAAATATGGACAAAGAAATGTATTTATAGAACTCAAGAAAATATTTATTGAATTCAAGAAAATATTTATTTAATTCAAGAAAATATTTATTTAATTCAAGAAAATATTTATTTATTTCAAGAAAATATTTATTTGATTTGACAAAATATTTATTTGATTCGGCAAAATATTTATTTGATTCGAGAAAATATTATTTTTATTTCTTTTTCTTGAGTTGAATACATTTTTTCTTAAAATAAATACACTTTTTCTTGAATTAAATAAATATTTTCTTCAATTAAATAAACATTTTCTTTAATTCAATAAACATTTTCTTGAATTAAATAAATATTTTCATCAATTAAATAAATATTTTCTAGAATTAAATAAATATTTTCTTTAATTCAATAAATATTTTCTTGAATTCCATAAATACTTTCTTGAATTAAATAAATATTTTCTATAATTAAATAAATATTTTCTTTAATTCAATAAATATTTTCTTGAATTCCATAAATACGTTCTTGAATTAAATAAATATTTTCTTGAATTAAATAAATATTTTCATCAATTAAATAAATATTTTCTAGAATTAAATAAATATTTTCTTTAATTCAATAAATATTTTCTTGAATTCCATAAATACGTTCTTGAATTAAATAAATATTTTCTTGAATTAAATAAATATTTTCTTCAGTTAAATAAATATTTTCTAGAATTAAATAAATATTTTCTTTCATTCAATAAATATTTTTTTTGAATTCCATAAATACGTTCTTGGATTAAATAAATATTTCTTTAATTCTAGAAAATAT
>JAWQRP010002171.1:0-16372 GCA_033557875.1 Quadriops clusia | reverse complement strand
GCTACAATTTTAGATAGCCAAAAATACATTTCAATAAACATGTTATATCAATTCCCGAACAAAGAATAGTGCAGTGTGCAATTACCTTGGAGTAGCAGAGCAAAAATTGGAAACAGCACGGTTTTTCGTCGAATTTCGAAAAAAATAGTTCAACGAGCAATATCACGCTGACAGACACAGTTGCTTTTGACATGGTTCGACGAATTGAACGTAGTGTGTGAGGTTCACGTGCCTCCGTCGCTCAGGGCGAGCGCCTCGCCCTTTTCCCATTCCGCCCCGGTACCCCGTTCCGCCCCGGGTTCCCCTACCTATTAAAATAAACAAATTGCATTTGTTACGGCAAATAGAGCTGTCAAAAGTACTGGAAAATAAAGTGGTGAAATGAAAAGAAAGATAATTCCTAATATATTGATAACAGGGACGGTTGGAGTAGGAAAATCGAACCTTTGCGAAATTCTGAGACAGCGCCTCGGTTTGAAATGGTTGGAAATATCAAGACTCGCTCTTGTGAATAGATATTTGAGCACTTTTGATGAAATATATCAGTGTCCCATTTTGGACGTAGAAAAACTGATTGATGGAATCGAAGGCGATATGAAGCGGGGGAATAATATTGTGGAGTACCACAGCAGCCGATTGTTTCCTGAAGATTGGTTTGGGTTGGTTATTGTTGTTAGAATGGATGATACTGTTTTGCGTGATAAGCTGAAAAGGCGGGGGTGCAGTGGTGTGATATTGCGGGATATTATAGAGGACGAAATAAACCAACGGAGTTTAGACGAAGCGTTTTCTAGTTTCAAGCAAAATATAATACGCGAAGTGTGTATAAACACCGAAGGTGATCTTAAGGCAACTGTTGAGGATATCGCAGAATGGTATAAACTACAGTGATTTTTATTTTTTGTTAATTAGATTATATGTATTTTAGTTAAAAAAAACTATGTACAATATATTATTATGTATGTCTAGAAGAATAGTGCCTATGTGGATGTAGAATGTGTCAAGTAGTATGCAATTTGACATTTGAAATAATTAGCCAGGGAAGTTTTTCTCTTTCCTGTTCTTCTCATTAATATTCCCCGCAGATAGTAATTTCTCCGTGGGAGTAGTGATATGGTCATAATTGGCGGCATGATTAAGGAAACACATAATAATTTCCATTTATTTAATTGATTCAATGGAGTAAGCTTACTTCTAAGTAGTAAACAATGCTTTAGCAAAAACTGGTTGAGCGGGGCATTGTAAATTGTGTACTGGTAGCGAATTAGGAAAATTTTAAAATGCGACGTAATGGGATAACTAGGACCCATTTCAAGTTGTATAAAAGGAAATGATAAAACTTTCTGCATTATGTTGCTTGTTACGGCTGTGAAATTAACATAAATCTGCCATATAGAAATGCTTACTCTGGTTGATGCAGCAGTTTGTACAATTTGATGGTGCGCCTCCACCAAATGTGCGGGTATAGGGAAATTGTATGGAGTTCGGTCGTACTTGTATTTTATTGACGTTTTTAGTGTCGGTGTGAGCAATCAAGTTATGAAATAGTTTAATTAGTCGTTAGAGCTCATTAATAAAATAAGCATGCCGAAATTATTCGCCGCTTAATATGCAACTAAGGGAGTACGATAGTTTGCGAAGGTACCTGACTGTATATTGTTGTTTACAAATTGTAATTCGCAATAATAATGTTTAAATATTCATAGAGCTGCAAGATATCCTTAAAAAGAAATGCCATTAACTCGACGCCCAGGCACCATGACGCATTCGGCAATTAATAAAAATGTAAAGCGCAGTAAGTTCGGGGCCTTAACTTCCGGACCAACGATTCCGGACGAACATTTGCGGAAGTCGGATACATTTTAACATGATTTCGAAGAAAATAAAGGAGACAATTTTATTAAGAAGGATTTGGTAGGTTGTAACGAGGGAGATATTTGATTGATGGGGATAAGGTTGTTGGCAGGATTTGTTTGAAAGTTTTAAAGTCGTTGGTGTACCTATAGGAGTTTTGGAATTCCGCGAGTACGCATTGATAGACGAGTTTGACAGTTTGTGGCGATCTTTAGAAGGAGGGATCACAGATCTCCATGTAAGGACAAGTTGTCCTTATAAGGCAGCGCTCGCTTCTAAATATGGCATTGGGCCGTCCTAAGTGAACATGTTTACATCCCACTTCGAGCTTTTGTACTGCCGCTGTTTGCTTTCGGAAGCTCGGCCGGGGGTAGAATTAATCGAGGATGTAGGACAAGATTTGCATGATGTCGCATGTGACACTTTTCCTGATTTGTGCAGGCCGCAATGAATTCGTATTAATTTGGTAATTATTCGGGTAAACCAAATGGAGGATTTAGCAGTGTTAGGTCGGGTTACGAATTGGCGCGTTTGAACGTACGTTAGATTCCGCGAACGGCGGGAAGCCGTTTGCGAGAGTGAAATGGGGGAAGAGGAGGACGGCATTTTGGTGGCGGCTGCGCACACCGATAGTGCGTGCATTGGCCGCGGGAGGCGCATTGGGCGGCGCAGTCAGTCGAGCACTGTCGAAGCTATTGTGCGCTCAGCTGTGTTTGTGTGTTGTACACAATTGTGACGCAGTGTCTTGGACTCTTTAAGTTGCCAAACTGTGGTGCAGCATGGAACCACCAGGCGGGAGGGATTCCCGATTCAATTTAGAGTACAGCATGAACTTGCTGAGTGGAGAGACCGCTCCAGAAATATACGGCAATCCAGGTCTCGGTAGGCCATCCACCAGCTTGCAGCAGCTGTCCCCCAGGCATTCGATGGTGTCAAGTGCTTGTGGCGGACGTGTTCTCAAATCTGGTGATGTGTGTTACGACGAGAGAGGGATGACCACGCAGAGGATGGGCCTGGAGGCCTGCGGGGTAAACGACATGACGGAAGACTCTTACAGTCCTCTCCAGGCGAAGAAGTCACCACCCAGCAACGGCAAGAAGACGAAGGGAAGAGTTAAGATCAAGATGGAATACATAGAAAACAAATTGCGGCGGTACACGACGTTCTCAAAGAGGAAAACTGGTATCATGAAGAAGGTGAGATAACCTCTTTACGTGCTGTGCACTGTCTCCAACTCCGGGCGCATGCACGTGAGTCCCTGCGCGCGCAACTCTACTCGCAGACCTGCCAGTGTAAAAAATAATACACCGATATACATCTGCGAACAATTATCTAAATTCTCACTTGTTCGAGATTTGCATTATCTCATGATGCACGGAATCTGCTTGTCATCCCCAAAACTTGCGATCCTACCTCTCGGAACCCCAGAAATCCCTTCGTATAGGTGCATAATACTGAAAGATTCTAACACGTGACTGAGATAATTATAGGCACAGGCATTGTAGTACTGTTATATTGTTGGGACGAGCGCGCGCCTCAGACTATTCAAATTACGAACATATGTTCGTCTTGACAGCTTATGCCGCACATATCTGACGGTTAATTACAGCACAGATTGTCGGGCCGATTTCGAAACGGCATGGAATTTTAAATGAAATCATATACCATCTAAATATTATTTATTATTTACTAGAAAAAGCCTAATTGGGCTGTTGAAAATTGGAAACTCCACTTTAACGCTCGCGACTTATACCTACAACAATACTATTTTACGGTAGGTAAGTTAGAAGAATTGTTTGCAGTTTAACTGATCTCCCAATCTCAGGATCACGTTCAGGGAATTAACTCATCCGGCAGGACTGTCATTGCCGATTGATCAACGAACGATATTGTTGACAAATTGTTTACAAACGCACATCGATGTAATTTATAACCCTCACCATTTCTGTACATAAATGTTTATCAATAAACAAAATTAAGAAGCAAATGTAGTACTTTTTAAAGATTTGTGTTTGAAAGTAACAGTTGATTTGTGGAGCCCGCAGGTTATTCACGTCTGCATATCGAGTGCGCTTCTCATCTTTTGACACGTAGGAAACCGCTTCCTCGGCGATTTCATGGTAAGAGGCCATGAAGTGATAATGAAGACCGAATGAATTAATCCACTGCTGGTAGACTTGTACATTAACAATAACAATTAAGTAATGATGCGAATAATACTTCGTAACAAATAAACAATGAACACAAAAAAAATTATCTTATTGCACAATAAGTAGACTCTATAATCTATAATAGTAAACGAAATGATGGCAATTTTTTATCGCAAGTGATTGCATTTAAAATTATTTTTCCTAAATCGAGTCTTAAATACATGACTCACCACCGTAACTCAGTCTCAAACATATCGATATCAAAATTTTCCATATCACTGACGCTACACTCGACTTGTTGACACTGTAAATTTAAAATAACTTATCAAATCGTCATCGGCATCTCTCTTTACTTTCATACTAACTGCACATAGTCTTGGCTTTTCCCATTTGCAAAGTCACGTGTAATGTTGGCAAAAATAATAAGAAATCAAGGCCAACAATTTGAACGAATGCTTAAAAATTATATGAATTATATGAAAAAAAGTACGTACGAATGAATACGTATGTAATAGAAAATGCGTGCATTTGGTCGAGGTAATTGGAAGGAGAACGCCAAGTGAAGACTAATTACCACTTGCGCGGCCTCTCATCATCGAAAATTTGATTGATCCTCTAATAATAATAATTTAGTGAAATTAACATGCATTATTGAATTGAAAAATAATTCTGGCCGAAATGAAGCGTCATTAGCAAAGAGGAACATGTGGCGTGTATTTTACCGGTGTTTGATTTGTCTTAGTCATCGCTCATCACTTTAGCAGGGCCTCTGATGAGGTACCGGTACCTGCTGGAACCCAGGAGGCGTCAAGAACCCGCTCTTGTCGGTATTAATATATCGCATCTCACAAGAGCGTACCATCAACGCGTGTTGCACTCATGCTCCTCTTATTTTCTTGTGGCTACCGCTGGAATGGTGGTACCAACGTGAGTATCGCGAGGAAAAATTTTCGGCAAAAAGACCAGCGCATGTCTTCTTATTGCATTTCTGTTCGCCGTAGTATTTGCGAATAAATGGCGACATATTAAGCCATGAATGAGTCTCTCGGATATTCGACCCATAGCATGTGTGTAAAGTTCATCTTACGGTTAGAGCACTTCGAGGATTGATGTTCGTTCAAACGTTTCATTTCGTTTTATAAACAAGTAGCTGCTTTAGTGACTTTAAATGCGTGTCAATTTTTCCGCATAACAGTCTGCTAAAGCTACCTTTTGATTGGAACTCCCGAAATGCAACGTCTCGTTCAACGTAATTGTTATTTTATGCAGGCGATTATTTCATTTGTTAATTTTGTAAGGTAGCGTTTCCGAAAAATGTTGTATCGCTTCCTTATTTGTACCGAGACTTGAAGACGGTATTATTACTAATGACAGACAGATGCGAATGAATACTTTCGTAGTAAGCGCTATTTATTTTGGAGGAGTCGGCTCGAGAATTCGCCTCTTTTTCGCTGTCAGCAATGTAAATTTAATAAGGCCTCTGTCGCGAGCTGTTTTAATTTCTCCTCTTTAAGATAAGTATTCAAAAGATAACACGATGTTCATATAAGTACAGTAGATAAATATAAAAAAAGAATTGACTGACAAGTTGTTTTTCTATTTAATTAGTAACTCACTTTACGCAAGTCGCTTTGAAACATCTCAATTTTTATTCAACAATAGTTTAATTTAAGAACGCACTTCCTTTTTTACATTTATTGCGTTATACATATCTTCATAGCCATTCTCGTTTTATGCCTCTCGTAAACTGTGTTGTGTGGATGGTCTTCAGGTTAATCCGTAATCACAAAAACCATATGTTCTTACTATAAACTCGGGGCAACTATTTCCTGTAGCTATTTTCACCAAGTCCAAGTTGCGCTGCTTAAAGTAAAAAGCGAATTTAGGCCTGTCTCGGCGGGTTGTACCTCTGGATTGTAACCCAGAGAGTAGTCACTGAAGCAATTCAAATTCACATTAGAAAATTGTCACCACGGTTGCTTTTACGGTTTGCGTTTGGCGGGCTTCCAGGTTTTCTGCTTGTTTGGCTTTCTGTTGTCTTGCTACTTTAAGCAGTCGGAAAATTTATTTCATGTAGGTGGGCTACTGTAAATAATTAAATGGAATGCACTTAATTTTATAAACATTTCTCATTGCAATTCGTGTTATTACCAAATCTTTTATTTTATCTAACTTGTTAATTTTCAGATAATTGATTAATTCATTTCCGCTTGCCTTTTGAATATAAATCATTCCCTAACAAGAGGGTGAATATTCATTCTCAAGAATTAGAAGGCTCTTTTTTACATTAAGAGTTAAGCAATGTATAGCAATCAACATAAATCTTAATCAACGCTACCATCACTACCATATGTAAAGAAAGGTATATGTGAACCGCACATAAAAATTCCTAACAAAAATTTAAAAATATGGGTAGCCATTCTTAATATTGTGGCCTAAATTTAAAGTTTGGGTAAATAGCCAGATAGATTTATTTCCTCCTTTCTAAAAATATAATTATAAACGAGGCCAAAAACATCTAACATCGGTCCTTTTTCGCTTTTCTGCGCCAATTTATTTAATACAATGTAATAAGTAAAAAATTCTGCCTTTGTAAAAATTGCAATTCCTCTTTTTCTATAACCAACTTAAAAGTTGTATTTATTGTTTGTTGCAGGCATACGAGTTATCAACGTTGACAGGGACACAAGTGATGCTCCTTGTGGCGTCCGAGACGGGGCACGTGTACACTTTCGCGACGAGGAAGCTTCAGCCGATGATCACGAGCGAAGCTGGGAAAGCTCTCATCCAAACCTGCCTGAACTCTCCGGATCCGCCGGCTGGATCCAGTTCTGGAGACCAGAGGATGTCGGCCACTGGCTTCGAGGAGACGGAGTTGACCTATAACATCAGCGACGAGGACTCAAAAGTAAGACAAATGGTTTACGGATCGCCTCATACACATTCGCATGCGCACTCTTTGGGTGGTCAACACTACTCACACTTAGAACAGACACACTTGGGGTTGGGAGGGTCTCCTCAACACGGGGGCTACTCCCAGGCTTGTCCTAGTCCTCTACCACCCCCGCATCAGGCCTATGGCCACCCCCAACACCCGCATTCGCACACCCACATGAGCCATTCGCACCCCCAGCGATAAAGGTTGCGCTGTAGCTTTCTGTAATACGCTTGACGCTACCGGCCTTATTTGTCCCAAATTGGGATGGTTTTAGTCAGTTTGGCGGTATTAGCAGTCGATTATTCGACACTACGTAATCGAAACAAACTCAATCTCATGCCATATTAAAGATATTCGCAGCTGTAGTTGACGTGTGAGGGCCTTACTCTGAGGTTTTTACTTAAGTTAAGTAGTACAAAAATTATAGATCTTCAGCGTGCAACCAAAGAAGAAGCTCTCATTTGTGATTCGTTCATGAGTTCATTATTATAGTTTTTCATAATTTGAACTACACGCTAGTAGGAAAATTATATAACAAATAAATCATTCAACTTTTACAAAGAAACATCTATTAAAAAATAGAGCGTGTTTAACGAAAAATTTATAAAAACGGATTCACTAAGCTCGGATTGTATTACTTCTTATGAGCTACAAACAGAGCACGATGTTCGTCTTCACATCAAAACAATTAATCTAAATGGAATGCTCTCGGTTGAATTAAGATGCAAACTTCAAATATAGAACTAATCTTTAACTGTCAATTTTTTTCGATTACTTTAATCAGATTATTTTTATTTTGAACTTTCAAATGCACTCAACATCTCCTTTCACTGTAGAGTATGATTCAATCACGGTGGTTACGAATAAGCAACGGCATACAGATGAATATTAGCAATCTAAAATAAACAGTTACTGATTTAATGATCCATTTTTAATAGCATCGGATGGTTTTTTGTGTTTGTAATTGTTTAATGCTTTATTATTGGCAACGAGCCCTCGTAGAATCTTAATGCGGAACAGAATGTTACACTACAGGCGTCGGAAAGACTCAGACTTATTTAAAAACTGAACGATGACCGACCACGGTTGAATAATTCATCCGAAGAAAGACCTCACGCATTGGAACGTGAGATTTATTTAGTTTCCCACCACTCGTTTTTGGGTGCACCTGGCTAATTTTCAGGTACATATTTTGGAAAATTTTAGTGTTGTGTGATATTTCTATTAGACTTTTGTGGTTGCGTTACAAATTCTCTCCAGATAAAATAAGTAAAAACAGCTAGACTCAAATTTTTTTAAACTTAGAATCATCTGCAAGGATTTTAAATTTTAATAAAAAAGATTCCAAATAATTATCATTTTGTTTTGTAAATTACCTTTGCAAAATTAAAAAAATATATATTTGGCTCTTTTATTATTTGTACTTATTTTAGTGTTCCAACATTGGCGATGGTCATGCAAAACACGTGGGCCCAATTTTTGTAAACACATAATTTAAAACTTAATGAGGTCAATTATTTTTAATAGCTTATTTTCTTTGTATGAATAATTCTAAATTTCTAAAATTTCGATTTGCATTCCTATATGCAACCAATAAAATGATTCGTGTTGAAGTCACGTATTTCTGCAATTTTTATGGAATAAATAACACCGACTAGAGTTAACGGTATAGGAGTTGGTATCAAATATACACGTTCTCAGAGCTTATTGACATTACTTCCGTTTGTGGGAAGCGGAAGACGGACATCGTGTGCCAACTGTTAGAAGTTCAATATAGTGAAGCTCATAAAACGATTTGAGAATAGACAATAATTGCGGTAAATTGCGAAAGATAACAATAATTGATTATATAGAGTGGGGCCTTTGTTAGTATTTTTTCCGGTGGTACTTCTACGCAACAAACGCTTGTCAACTCTGTCCAAGATACCCTATAAAGGTATAGGCCATAATAGGACTTAACCTGATTTTCCGTAATTTGTGTGACCCAAATAAGAGTGCGCATGTTAGATTTTTTCTGTTTTTGTTTTGTGTTGAAATGCAATTGTTGCCTTGTAGTGTGTAAATTTTTTTATTAATTCTGCAGAACATTGCATGTTCGTATTTAGTTGTGTTATGAATGTATTTATACTGTAGATTGATGGATTTGGCAACGCTGTACACATGTTTTTGTGCCAAAAAAGCTATTAGTTATTATTAGACCACCTTTAAATAACTACTACTACTACAAATTCTATAATAAAACGTATCAATGTAAGCAGAACAATTCATTCCCTCGTACATTATACAATATTTGTGGAATTAGACGTCGTTGTTCTTTAAAGGTTGGAAAATAATAGACTGCAAACATGAAGTCATAAAAGTATTTAAGTTTTATTATCAACATAGTGTAACGTAACAGTTATTTCCTATAACTAAACTGAAAAAATGATGATCTTTTTGTTACAATATTTGAGACAATCCATTCACTTGTGGGTAACTTTTCTATTTTACATTTTTATACAGAAATAAATATGACGTGCTCATATTGACAAAGGTTTAAGATAGTGAAAGCGTGCGACGAACTGACTGAACTCAGGGTAAAATGTGCTGAGGTGTACTTATTAACTTAACACCACAGCACTGACATTCGTCCCGTACTTCTATTTTATTAAATATATATATACATATTTGTATGAAATAAAGCAGCTATCTTGCGATTTCTTTTGCCAAATTACTTAATCTTTTCTGCAACCGTCGCGTCACAACTCTTTTCCTTTAAAATATTCATTCGTCATTAGGTCATGGTAGAGCAAGGAAACGCCGGCCTACCTAAAGTGTTATTTACGAAATACGTTGTTTTATTGGCCAGGTAGGACTTACAGTGTAGGAGTCTCCTCTTGAACCGTGTTGGTGTTATACTTATTTTTAGGTCAATGCCCCTCTGAAATTTCTAATTTGGAAGTTTTTACTCTCGTGTCACATTGTCGGGGGTGAGTGCTTGTATTGTTCTATATTGTTTGTCTTTACATGTCATTTTTGCTCTTTACTAAATTTATTGTTCCGCCCAATGCTCAAATTTAGAAATGACTCGCTCAAAAGAAATCAATTGAACTACACACGTAATAGGAAACTATATGCTCCTGCATCTTTGACCATAAAAATTAAGCCACTTTTTCCTTCACTTTTAGCCCGTCGAAATTCGCCGACAAAACCAACAAAAACTATTTTTCTTTCCTTCACGCCTTCACAGTTTCTATAATTTCTTCTTGTGTACCTATAACAGTCATGCGTCCATATATAGCTTCATATGTTTAGAAGCCATTGACAGTATAATTTATGAAAATTAGTTTTTAATAATGCTAATTTCATTTTGCATAAAATTGAAAAATGCTAGTTTCCTATCTATGAAAGGTAGTATCTACCGCTTCGAACGGGTAAAAATTAAATGAATTTAGACGTGCACATAGTAGAAAATGTGCACATAAGTTTCACAGTAATTTATTGAAAGCACTTTTGATATATATTTTAATTACTATTGAAATTCTTGAGAAATAGATGTAGTTTGTCAAGTATTTGTCGCTAATTGGAACATTACTGTTACACTGTAAATCTTCTGAATCGGCTATAGCATTTGATGGTTAATAATTTCACGGACACCGCAAGGTAGTTTATGTACTTATTGAAGTGTATTTACGGAAAACGCTCGCCGTCATTGTATATTGTTAATTGTATATATTAGTTTTGATGTTTTCTGTAATACGTTAGCTGGTAGAGAAAATCGCAAGTTAGCACTTACTAAACGGCCATATTGAATAACAGTGCCGTACGATAATTTAATGGATTATTTTGTTGTGTAAATATAAATTCATAGAAGATTAATTGTCTTAGTTACTTTTATTAATATTTATGTACAAAGTTTTAATTATTAATTTTATTGTAAAGTATTAAATTATATACGTACATTCCATGAGTAAGGTAAGAATTGCAAAGAGCGAACAAACTGTTCGATTTTCTTCAATTTAACCACTAACAAGCGATTTTGGCAATGTAATAATATACATCACAAGTTTTGGTCCAACTATGGTTTAAATCCTACTTTGTGCCATTTGTCGTTTTTCAGTGGGCGAAATACGTATTTATTTTTTTATATATATCTGTATAAATACAACAATGAAACAAAGCTGCACCTTTCTCAAATTAGTTTTTATTGAAAGCATGTTTTAGTGTATCGAATATTTATGGTTTTGTTATTTGTTTTAGTTTATTTATGTTGTTTTTACTTGCATGTTTTATTTACTTTTAAACCAAATGTCAGTGCATTCTTTACGTATCGAGGTGTTATGTCAGTCATTACACAAACAAGAAACTGATCTGTAGATAGTGTAATTGAGGTTATACAAGAGGAAAGAGCACTGTTGTGCCTTTTCGCTTGGGCTCTGTACTTATTGTCGTCAACTGTGCGATGCCAGTGTCGGATCGAAACGAAATCGATCATTTTGTCCCGTAATTGTGTGTGTGATAATAAACATGTTTTTAATGTACTATAGTATTGTCTGATCCTTTTATGATGTTCATTATTATGCCGCAAACCGACTTTTGGTCACCCGATTTCAATTCGCATTTATCTGATAAAGTTCATGTAACCTATTTGAGAAATATAGGAAATCATAAATTCAATCATGAGTTTTTATAGGTACATATTGATAAATGTCAATTCATTCCATTAATTAATAGTAACTACGTATATATTACTAATATTGAGCAAAACGTAGTTGAAATTTGTGCAAGACAAAACGAACAAAAATGTAATGAGGGCTTTTTTAGAAAATGTTTTTTTTCGGATTTTTATTTTGCAAAAACAATATGTGAACGGATGAACTCTAATGATCATATATTTAATTGAATAATTATCATTGCATATATTGACAACTTGTTCGGGAAAAAAGAAAAATTCATACTGTATGTTTATACTTGCCGTATTCCTACAACCAATTAGTTCTGAAACCACTAAAGAAGCATTTTAAAATGACAAGTCGAATATATTATACATTCAGCAAGTGGTTGCATTTTTAATGCGCTGGTGTAATTATTAAGATATTGAAGCAATTTCATAAAAATAATTAAGTATTTGACTAGAAGCGATCTCAATTTATAACTTGCGACTTTTTTGTAATATTTGTATAACGTTAATCAGGGTATTTATAGGTCGCGCAAATAAAATAACACAGAGTACTCATTCATGCATGTATTTGTGAATATTTTGCATTGCAGACAGTAATTAACCAATAACTTAACATATTTAGCAATAAAGCCACATTATTAGCAGTAATGGCAATGTTTACACGGTTTAAAACTAGAATATCTTATAATTATCATATACGTACCATTTGAAATAAAATTATAACCTAATTTGAAGTTTAATTTAAACTATACTAAACATTTTATTAAATGTATTTTACATGTTTAGTACTATTTTCGGAAAAATATGGATTTGTAATCACAACATATATATGTTTAGTTTTCTTTAAGGCACTAATATTGACGTTACCACGAATGGTAATATTTTTGCTTAAAATTAACTTAAATTGTACGTAATATTTATTGCACGTATCCTATAAAATTACAAAATTAGGTGTCGTGAACTAAAACTATATATGGCACCGATGGTATTTTAGATTGTGTCTGCAATGTAAAGGAATCACCATGAAGTGATGAAATTGCACAGTGAAAATGTGTATTTTATTTTAGTTTCATTATTTTCACTTTTTGTAGTTTTTGCAATTTTTCTTTATTGCGGGTTTATTTATTTTTATCATTTTCGTATTTTTTTGTAGTTTTTATATATTTTTTATTTTACATATATTGTCAGGCAGTGATTTATAATGTTCTTTTTTTTATCAAAATGAGATGTAAATGTACAACTTATGTAATGCGTATGCGTATAAGTATAATATGAGTACGATTCTTCAAGTTGTTGAGCTTGTAAATGAAGGGCGATCATGCTGCCTTCTTCCGACTCCAACCAGTTGTCTAGACGCCCACGCCTGTAACAGAAGAGCAAACACATCAACCTCTGTTGTTATATAATTACATTGCTACCGGGATTAATTTGTGCTATAATAGTTTTATACATTAGATTTCAGTGATTAACAGAAATAAAAAGCAATAAAGATATTATCATGTGTTTGTGGTTTTTGTAATTAATTTGTTGTAGAATATGTTTGAGTTTAAACTTAATTTAAAATAATAAGTAAGAATATATGGCATACCTATACGAAATATTCGAGTGATAATTTAAATTAAAATGTTTCTAGTAATAAATGATTCAAAATGTCTAATTGGTGAGAAGTAAATGGCATATTTTTACTAGTGGCATCCCGATGAAACGAATTCGTTAATTATTTTAATTTTTTATTTATTTTTATTGGCATCGTAAAACCTCCATTTTATGAATCACGGACATTTTAAGTAGGTTTCGATTTTTTTCTAACGCAGCAGGTTTTACCAACAGGTCTATAATTAAAATCTACGATGTTAATTTTCAACATTATTAGTAGGCGGATATGTAAATTCGTCTATGAAATAAACCTTGACGGTGTGATTATCCTTCTTACACCGAAGACAGGTCAGATTTAGCAATCACATTTGCTGTACATGCAGGGACGATTAGCGGAAGGTTTAATCCTTGCAAAATAGGCTCCATCTCTGGCATTAAACGTGATTAGTTTTACCACTTGGGCATCCCTAAACTTCCCCGAGCCCACAGGTTAATTTGCATAGATATATAAATTACAGTCGCGAACTTCATTACGAATTCTGATTCATTAAAATGGAAGTCGGTGATGTGAATGAGCTCCAATATTAAATATTTTAAATTTGCATTTATTTTGATATTACGTTTTAGAAATTTAATCGCGGGTAGCGAGATTTTTGGTATTAAAGTAATGTAATATTATGAAAGAAAGCCGCGTATAAGTCGGTAAATGGTTTTATAGAAGTTATGCAATGGTTAAGATTTGACTGCGCGCCTCCGCCAATTGTGCATGTATCGAGGTAATACTGTGTGGTAGTAGTAGTTCATGCATTTAATTTTTATAAACGATCGATTTGTTTATTTAGAACATCATTTATAAAATATGTTTTAAAGTACATTTAAAATTTTGAAATAGTGAAAGTGTGTGAAATTTCCCAAAAAAATGTCCCAAGTTTAAATACGTGTAAACAGCGCATAAATACGCTCATCGTACAGTTGAGAAAACTGGCACGAGAAATTATTCAACAAGACATAAAACGCGCTGATTTACGTCAAGTATTACAAAACAATGCAGTAAAATTCAGAAAACAAAACGAGTTCCGACTCAACCCTTAGCGTACTCCAATCAATGAGGCATAATAATGATTATCATAAATATCAAAATGACATGCGATACCTTTGATTGTCGGCTCGTGATTTTCGACATCGACTCCGGTGCTGGCTGACCAGACTGGTAGTAGAGGTGGGGGATTCGAGCTCGCACCTGTTCACGTTTCAACCCCTACAAGTGGTGGCGGACAATTGCGGGGGTTGCAAATTGAACCACGGGATTGTTTTAACCCTATTTGACCGATTCGGACTTTGATTCAACCTCCTGGCGCGGTTGGAAGCCGAATTCGAACCGATTTTGATAGCAGATGTGCGCGGGTCAGTGTACCCGTTGAGGCGGCCTGAGCGATGGTGAATCACATGTGTTTGGATTTTTGCGCTTTTTTTGCGTTTTGACTAAGGACTGTCGATTTTGGGCTATTAATCCGGTTTAATTTGTTGAAATGCACGTTTGTAAATTGATTTAGTTTCGAGATTGTAACCGGTGGTTGCGTAAAGAAGCTGTGGAAGCATTCGAGCGGGAGAATTTTATTACCAAATAAAAAAAAAGACATAAAATTGCATTGCCATCATTAGTTTTCGATGATTTAATGCCATTTTTATTAGAATGCATGCATTTGGTTAATTAGGGTAGGTGGTAATGGGTATTGTGCTAACAGATGGTGTTTGGTGCCTGCGAAAACTTTCCAATTTTATAGTGCTAAAGAAATATTTTGAGATAATTTTTAGTAGAATTCTGGAAATTTATGAATTATTTTAACCCAAAATAAATGACAAATTTATTGGTGCAGGGGTTGATTTTTGTCAGTTCTGCCACGCGTGGAAATTAGTATTTTGTATTAATATTTTATTAGGTAATCATGCAAATTTTCAGGCTATTAATTTCAGGAAAATATAACAGAAAAGGTACTCACCCTTAGTGGGGACATCGTGAGAGCGTCTTCGGCTGGTGCCGGATCGCAGGATTGTTCTGCAACAAAGTGTTACGGCGCACTGCCGCGGGTTCCTCAAGGTACCACATGAGTCAGTGCGGACGGTGTGGCGCGAGTGTTCCCGATCATGGTACGCTTCACCATAGACGGTCATCATCCCATATATGGGATGGGTATTGTTGCTAACAACGGCTACTGGGCATGGGCCATGCTTGTCAGTGTTTAGAACAAAAAATAGAGACGCGGCGCGTGCTATTGTTTTCCGTTGGTCATTTCGAAAGGAATGACACCGGCCCAGCTCTTCTGTCCTCTTGCGGCGGGACAATCGCAAGAATGTTGCGTTTTTACGACCCTGTCGTTAGACTTTGAGAGCATTAACTATACGACGCTGCTGCCGCTGCCGCTGCTGCAGGATTTTGCGTAAATCGCTCTGTGTGCACCGAAAGACCTTTTAATTGCTGGCTACACGTATTCTTAGCCATTTCCATAAGTTCTATTCTATGCTGTTCTGTTCTAAGAGACTCATTAAATAGAAAATTCACTACTTATAGCCTCCGCGCGTTGTTTAACGTATAATTTAAAAATGAAATTTTTACAATAGAAAATGAAGACATTAGTACGTCACCCAGGTATATTTTACTTACAAAAGAATAAATGTAGTTAATAGGGAAATATTTTTGGGGTCTTATTGTGTAAACCATTATTTTCTGAACATTTTATTTTTATTGAGGCAGTTCAACTACCAGAAATAACATATGTTTGAAAGAACTTCTCGACTTTCTGGTCTTTGTACGAATAAGTAAATGTTCCGCGCATTGTTCATTACTACCTACGGAAATTTTAGGAATTTACTGCTCCGTCGGAAAATTTATTTTAATGCTTCAAGTAAATATACCCATCTATACACGAATATCTCAAATTAATATCTAAAATTTTTCATATTTGTACTTAAAGTGCATTTAGTTTTAATTTTGGCTAGGTACAGTTTATAAACCAAACAATCTCTTTTATTAAAAACACTAGTTAATGCCCGTGAAAAATCACGGGCAGCCATGTACACATATATTTATTACCATGTACACGTATACTTATTGCCATGTGCACATATACACCTGGCCATGTACACGTGTACATATTACTATGTACACATATACAT
>JAWQRP010002170.1:0-16373 GCA_033557875.1 Quadriops clusia | reverse complement strand
CAGACAGACAAAAAAGCAAAAAAGGGCCAAATCGACTCAAAATCGCTCAAAACGTCGAGAATCATCAAAATCTCAAAAAATTTTTTTCGCATGATCACTATACTTTCTCTGCGAGAAAGTAAAAAATTGAAAATTACATTCAGATAACAAACTTACCGCAAAAGGTTTTGCAACCACCAATTCAGACAATTCCTTCCATAACAAATTCAGACAAGGTTTTACAATAACCAATTGAAACAATTCATTCAATAACAAATTCAAACAATATTTTGCAATAACAAATTTAAAAAAATCATTGTTGATAGAATCTAAAACTCTTCGTGAGTTGACATCCAGATGATGAGTACACCGATATCAACATTGATTATGTTGATATCATTGTACTCATACTGTTTATGGTATGCCGTGTAAATTTCGATGAGGAGGTAACCAACCTGTGATGGCTTCACTGCCTAAAGACAATTTTTGTTCTTGGGCGCTTTGAGTTCAGATTTGTATCTTAATACGCCCTAACCTGATATTGAAACGACTTCTTGCGCAAATCCGGATCTGTGACATTTAAAATGAATCCTAACGTACATCCACATATATATGTGGTACATCTAAGAGATGAAACTGTCGATTGGTGCAATAATAGAAGTAATCCCTACTTAAAGGAAATAAAATGATCTCAGAATGAATACCTACTTGTTAATAATAAAAAATAGAAAGCATCTACTTCTTAATAACAGAAAGGACTAACCTGTAAATTCGAGTTGACGACAGCCTCGGGATCCGAAGAGGGCCCCATTTTACAGCTGCCAGCTTGATGGTTTTCGGGACCAGTTTGGGTCTTAGCGGCACAGGTCCAATAAAGGTCGGTTCCGAAGGGGTTGCTTTCGCATCCGGATACTGGGGTCCTATCCAATTGGAACCCGTACTTGCGCAGTGCTTTTGTTTCCGAGAGTTTGATGGCGAACTTTATCCCCTCCACCATGACCTTGACGTCATCGGGGTGGGTATAATAACTGGCGAAGATGAGGGGGTGGCTGAGGGGGTTGTTGTCCCTCAACTTGAGATACCCTCGGCTCTTCGGGTGCAAGAGAGCGGGGATGATCTGGATTGATCTGGTACCATTGTCGAGCTTCTCGCCTACTTGACCCGTTCTGGCGCAGTTGGCCAGGAAGCCCCCGAAGAAGTATTGAAGATCTGGGAATTCTTCTCCTGCGTTAGCGAATTTAGAATTGACTAAAGCGGTGACTTCTGATATTCCAGTTCCACTCATTAGACCGTCCCTGAAGAGGAGGTACTCCATCGCAGTAGCCCAGTTCAAGGGGGCGCTATTGGTGTCGTTTATGTTGAAGTTAACAAAGTAGGCGACATGATTATGGAGGTTTTTCCCCACCCCCGCGAGTTCATGAATGAGAGGAATGTTCACCTCTTGCAGGTCTTGCTTGGATCCCACTCCTGATAACAGGAGGATTTGGGGCGAATTGATGGCGCCTCCTGATACGATTACCTCCTTACTCGAGTAGATCACTTGTTTGTTGCCATTGTTGAGAACCTCAACACCATAAGCCTGCTTGGTAGTCGTGTTGATCAGGACTCTAGTGACCGTTGAATTGAGGAGGATATGGAGGTTCCTTCGGTGCTTGAAGGGTCTCAAGAAGGCTCTGGCGGTGCTCAAGCGGGAACCGTTCCTATTGGTCGTCTGGGCGATGGCGAATCCCGTGTGGTAGAGGCCGTTGAGGTCCCTGACTTTATAACCTAGAATTCAAAACGGACAAAAACGAAATGTCAACAAAAGACAAGTGAAGGGGAATCCGCTCTTTCGCTTGCTTTTAAAGGAATCGAACAATTGAATAAATGCGTCGGCCATCTGGTAACCTGCTGCCTTTATAATAATTATTATGATAAATCATTGGTATTTTCTTGCTGTGATAGTCATGGGTACATGTTTATTGTGATAGTCATTAGTATTACATATTTAATGTATTACATAGATAGTAATAGTCATTAGTAGGTAAATATCTAATATGAGACGCGAATTATGTTAGGGGTGGTTAGGTTAGGTTAGGTTAGGTCATTATTACCAATTAATTCGCTTACCTAACTCTTCCCCAGCTTTCAAGATGGCCTTGGACAAGGGAGGATGATAAGGGAACTGAGACACCGTGAGCAACCCCCCCGTCCCGTGGAACCCCCTGTCCATCCCCTCCATCTGCTTGTTGTCCTCACTTTTTATGAAATAAGGCAAAACCTCGTTGTAACTCCATCCGTCATTCCCCGCCGCCGCCCAATCATCAAAGTCTTTCCTAGCCCCCCTGATGTACATCATCCCATTCATCACAGACGTCCCCCCCAAAACCTTCCCCCTGGGCCAGTAGCACCTTCTTTCCGTTTCCCCTAAGCAGGCGTCCGTTTCCGGTTCCGTCTGGAAGCCCCAATCGATGTCCGAGCCGAGGAAGTTGAGGAACATAGAGGGCACCTGCGTCCCAGTCGGCTCGTCAAGTCCTGCCTCGACCAATAGCACTCGCCATTCGGGGATTTCCGAGAGCCGACTGGCCACGACAGCCCCTGCAGACCCCCCACCAGCTATGATGAAGTCGTATTCGGGAAGAATCGGCGTTTGGATTGGTCGCCCGCAGGGGTCCTCAAGATCGCACTGGGATCTTAGGAAGACCTCTAAGAGTCCCATGAAGAGCATAAAGGGGGCGCCACCGCACGTGGAGGCCAGCGTGGGTCCCGGCTGGGTGACCGGGCAATTACACGGCATCTGAACAGCAACAAAAAAAAGCTAAAATAAGACAACAAAAAAAGTAAAACAACAAAAAAAACTAAAACAACAAAAAATCTAAAACAAAAAAAAACATTTCCCAAAAATAATTGGCAAAAGTTCATTTGTTATCAATTTGTTCCTGTCATTTCCGTATGAGCCATCAAATTCGTATACAATCAACATCCGTTTCCTACACTCCACTGAGAAAAGTAATATATTACCAAATATTTTATTTTTTCATTAAACACTCAGTGGGGACGCGTGTTATGCCCTAGGGATCGTCACAACAATTTGTTGGTCGAACCAATAATTTTCCTCAGAGTCTACCTACATATATTGTTTTGTGTAAATATGTATAAATTTACAAATATAGTTTTATATCCGTATCACAGACTTATAAATATAGTAAACAGGTAATTAACGCGGCGTGCAAACGGCCCATAGCCACCTTGATATTAAAAGTGAAAGCGATGTATGTGTGCGGCAGCCATCCCAGTCCCCGGATTTGAGCGTTTATTAATTCCTCTAAAGTATTGTGAGCTGGAACACAATGCGCCTCTGGCGCAACGACCTTATGAATTTTGCACACTTCTCACCGCTTTTGTTTTTTCGATCAGATTATCTCGGCGAACGCCCATTGCGCCACTTGATGCGGATGCCGGGGAGCTTAGCCGATGCGTAATCGCGGAAAAATCGTCTCGAAATATTTTTAGAAAAAGTCTCAAATCAATGAGGAAAACGAACTTTAAAAAACCAACATTAAAAACAAACATTAAAAAACAAACATTAAAAAACAAACATTAAAAAACAAACATTAAATAACAAATATTAAAAAACAAACATTAAAAAACAAACATTAAATAACAAATATTAAATAACAAATATTAAAAAACAAACATTAAAAAAAAACCTTAAAAACCAAACATTAAAAAACAAACATTAAAAAAACGAACATTAAAAAAACGAACTTTAGGAACACCCCTCGTAGCTGCAGCATCTATTCTAGAAACGTCTTCTTCTTCTTCTTTTATGGCCCACCGATTTTGAAACGTCAAAGTCCTCAACTGTCAGGTTAATTAACTGTCAGAAAATTAGCTAAATTATTTCGTTTATTCTGTCCATTTGGCGAATTTTGAGGGTTGACGAAGCGCCTTATCCTTTAATTTGGAACCTTTAGTTTCTGTCGAAAGGAAACATAGGTTGTTTCACTGTTAACAGTGGTTGTTTTACATTCATTATTAGTTTTCTTTTATCATTAGTTTAAGCCAGAGATCTCTGGTTTAAGCTATGGCGAATTTTGACATTTCGGTAAGATGATTTTGATGTTTGTGAAGTTAGCTGCGGGATACTACATAAACGTTAGGGCCGGCACTAAGTACGTGCAACCTTACCAACTGATATTTAATTGATATATTCTATTCTAATTATTCATTTTACTTATTATTATCATTAATAATTGTGACTAGTATTATTATTAATAATGACTATTAATATTAATTGTGACTATTATTATTAATTATGACTATTATTATTAATTATGACTAATATTATTAATTATGACTATTATTATTAATAATTATAACTATTATTATTAATAATTGTGAATATTATTATAACGCTATGAAAGTAAGAAAGGAGCTGTACGTAACGAATTCTCTTAAGCCTCGCGAAACAATTTAGATAGTCGCAGATTTATGACCGCAGATAATGCCCATTATTGCCGCGAATTCGTATTTCTCACAATTCGAAATTTACAGCTCGATTGCGAAACGGCCTCTCGCATGTCTCAGTTATTGTAATAATGCGAGCAATAAATTAAGCCCATTAGCCGCCAGATTGAAAAGCTGAAAGCTTTTTAGAACATATAAATCTATTGGCATTTTTAATGTAATTTATTCAGTATCCGGAAAAGATCACTGGTTCTATAGGCCACTAGACTAGACTATAGGCCATTTTTCTCTTGTAGTGTGTAAGAGTATTATATGTAAGTTGTGCAACTAATCGTGAACTAGATTTTCGTGCGTGTGTTACATTCTTATTACTATTAACATTATTATTTAAAGTATTATTATTATTATTAACGTTACTACAAATGGTATTATTTATATTGTTTTAATAAGTTTTTAATAAGTATTATGAATCTTATTATAATCAATATTATTAAAATTAATATTATTAAAATTATTATAATTAAAATTATTATAATTAATATTATCATAATTAATATTATCCTTATTAATATTATCATAATTAATATTATCCTTATTAATATTATCATAATTAATATTATCATAATTAATATTATCATTTTCAAATCCCAAGAAGTGCAAATGCATCGTTTCTTCCATCACAACGGATTTATTACTAAAATTTCGAGGTTATGCCCGACCAAGACACGTACTTATTACGTACTATTACGTCACAAAGCGCACAACAAATTTCTTTTTACCCCGATTACAAGTAGGCTTTGATTTACGGTTATTACACCGGCAAATCCATAAATTGCGGTATCGGCATCGACGGTATCATTATCCTAGATATTTACGTGTACACTTATACAAATGTAGACTTATTATTCTCAATGCTTATAGTACATATACAATTACAGACGTTTACATATACACTTACAGACTCATACATACTTACACATACATATAAATATACTTATACAGTAAAGCATAGTAGGCATAGAAAGTAAAAGTAAAGCACTGAACCTTACCGCACAGATTCGTCATTCTCTTTCGGTTTCAATGTCAGCTCAATCGAGTTGAAAGTCATTAATCCTCGCGTTAACGCCATTAAAAAATTCTTGTACACATATTGCACAAAAACGTTCCTTTTGCTAAAAAAGAACGGTTGAAAATCGTTCATTTTCAACATGTTATTTCCATTATTTTTTACGTGCAAATCATATGGAGCAACAAGATGAAGAATGAAACCCCGCCGAAGAGTTGCAAAACCTAACGTAACATCTGATGGAACGTCGTTAACCGGTTGGCAAACTGCTCCAAGTTGGCTCAGGAAGCGTGGAAGCGCTTCGTTTCGACAACTGCTTCAATTTAACGCTTTTGCACTGTTACAATTTGCTTTACAATATGTCATTAGTTTGCTATTTTCGTCACTAGTTCGTTATCTTCGTCATTAGTTCGTTATTTACGTCACTAGTTTACCATTTCGCTTGTTTAGGTACCAACTGAAGCATACATGTCAACGTCAATGTCACCTGTCAACGTCAATGTCACCTGTCGACGTGAATGTCACCTGTCAACGTGAATGTCACCTGTCAGCGTTAATGTCACCTGTCAACGACAATGTCACTTGTCTAGATACATCACCTGTCAACGCCACCTGTCAACGCCACCTGTCAACGTCACTTGTCAACGTCACTTGTCAACGTCACTTGTCAACGTCACCTGTCAATGTCATCTGTCAACGTCACTTGTCAACGCGCAGCAGCATCACACGCGACCGATTACAGCACGCAAGAAACTTGACCTCTAGCAGTGCAGTAATAAGTTATTAAATTTCACGGTAGAGCGACCACTGGTGGCTAAATACCGCAAAGTGCAATTATGAAGGTGTTAACAGCTGCATGCCGCGAATAATGTACTTTCAGATCCTATCTTTCCGCCTGCCAATATTGCGGTGCAATCAGATTTTCGTTTGTTTTCCTCAAGGAACATGGCCGCCATTAAAAATAAATTATTTTACGAGCAATCATGGTTTTTCGGCGCAGGAAACTAGATTGGATCGTTTTATTGAGCCATCGCGGCAATCGCGAACTGACAATGAGAGAACAGAACGAAACAAAACACAGCCGGGGGTATTACAGAAAACTGTAGGAAAAACAAAACGCTATCGGTCTGTTGGTTGGCATTGCAATTGTTTTTTGCGAGGTTTCTTGCATCGCCTTGTTCCGTTGTTTCGCTTTCTACGCGATTTTCAACTGTTTGCCGGTTTCTTGAATATTTTATCTAATGCATAATAGGAAATTGTTTGGTTGGGTAGTAGGTAGAAATGCGGATTCTGGCTCACTTTTTGGCGGAGGAGCATTTTTTTAAATTTATGCGTGAACGTATGGATTTAGTATTAATGTGTCTTTTTATGTAAGTACGCTTTTATTTGTTCGTTTCTATATTTATTCATTTATATATTTATACTTATATTGATTTATGTATTTATTGATTTGTATATTTATTTATTTGTATATTTATTTATTTGCATATTTATTTATTAGTATATTTATTTATTTGCATATTTATTTATTCCTATATTTATTTATTTGCATATTTATTTATTTGTATATTTATTTATTTGCATATTTATTTATTTGTATATTTATTTATTTGCATATTTATTTATTCGTATATTTATTTATTTGCATATTTATTTATTTGTATATTTATTTACTTGCATATTTATTTGTATATTTATTTATTTGCATATTTATTTATTTTTGTATTTATTTACTTCTATATTTATTTATTCATGTATTGAACAACGATCAACGGTGATCGTGATCGACCGAACGATCCAATTGCTCTCAGCTCTGACCCGAGGTGAAACTTCTTGGCGGTTACATAACCTAACTCGAGAATTATTCAATTTGCTCCACAAACAAAATCCGATCGCTCGCATTGCCAATTGCGGCCGCCGCGCCGGCCGTCTTTTGTCATTATACGTATTATAGCGACAATTTGAATTTCAATCGGCAAACTTAAAAATTCCGTTCGTTTCCTTCGGTTACAGTTATAGACAACTTTGGAATTGTTAACTACATGCACTATGGTGCACTTTTTATATCTACACACGAGCACACAGTCTCGCTTATTAATTTGACAGCTGTCATTTTCATTTGACAGCTGACATTTTCATTTGACAGCTGTCATTTTCATTTGCTGCTGTCATTTTCATTTGCTGCTGTCATTTTCATTTGCTGCTGTCATTTTCATTTGACAGCTGTCATTTTCATTTGACAACTGTCATTTTCATTTGACAGCTGTCATTTTCATTTGCCAGCTGTCATTTTCATTTGACAGCTATCATTTAACAGTTTTGACAGCTCATTTGACAGTTTTGAGAGTTTTGACAGCATCATTTGTCAGTTCTGAGAGCTGTTTAGAAGGCTTTATTTGATAGTTTCTGATTGATTGTTTTTTGTTTCTTGAAGAAGTGACGCGTCGGTAAGTCCCGTGATGTTTTATTAATGAAGTTGTTACGGCCATTATTACCTAATGATTCCGTTTTACGACAAAATCCAATGCACCGCTGCTCTTGCATCAAGAGCTCCGTTCAGCTCGCCATTTAGAGCCCAACAATAGTTGCATAATTTTTTGTAGCGGCAACGTTGTCGTGTTTACAAACTGTTATTAAGGCTGTTATTAAAGTCGCGGGAGGCTATGGTCAATATTTGCGTTCGTTTGTTATGCAAATGGCGAGGTTTGAAAATATTGATTGTGTGAACGGGCAAACAAAACAAATAGGAAACAGAAACAAATAGTGTTTAACTTCAATAAATCGATTTGTGTAGGGAGATAATAATAATAATATTAATAATATTAAAAATATTAATAATAATAATATTAAAAATATTAATAATATTCATAATAATAATAAATCTCTAGTCCATACACACTATAGCATTTTTTTTATAGTTTTTTTTTAAATATTATAGTCTTTACAATACCAAATAGGAAATATTTGAGAAAAAAATATAAAATTAACACTTACATTTATGAAAATTAGCCGAGTTTAAACCAATTTACTTCTTGTTAATAATAATTGGAATTAATTTAGGACATATACTAAAATCATGTATAGTCTATTAAGAAGAAAAGAAAAATCACAATCGCTTTGGCAACAGCACCAGCACACTCGATTCGATCACCGAACTCCGATTAGCAAGACTACTAAAACTAAGAATGGTCTTGTAGATCGCGGTACCCAAGCATGGTACCGCCGAGTCCCCCTAAAAGTACTATTACTTCGGCGCAGAATTACATCAATGGGAGTCCTCCATGGGTTAACATTGCATTGTTTTGCGCAGAAAATAAAAGTGCGAGCGTTGGCTCACTTGGATTCTATTTTCGAGCAAATTAATTGTTTTGGCACTACCTTAGTAACGGCCCTAAAGGGTGTTTATAAGCAATATTTGACTTGTAAATATTTTCCTTTTTTTTGCATTTAACTGTATAATGTTACAATGTAGACGACAATAGTGTTGTTTCTTCAAGCAGTCCCAAGCAGTTCCAAGCAACCTTGAACAGTTAACAGCCAATGGGGTTTAGAGAAATTTTGCGGTCTTGAATGTTATTGGTTACTATCTGCCGGCAACATGTTCCGGACAGCTGAAGAAACAAAGCTAATATTAACATAGATGAGTAAATGAAGATTTTGTGATTACAATAGTTATAATAAATATATGTATAATAATTATGTTGTTATTGTGAAATATGACCTCTGTGGGACAGACCTGCCACCTTACGTAAAAAAATATCATAATAACAGCATAATACCAACGTAAACGGCTATGAATGAAAAAATCCAGTTTGCATGTCTCAATGAATAACTGTGAGCATAAATAAACCGATGCGTGAGGAAATGCACGTGTGTGAATGGATATTACCGCACAGATATGATATTTTACGTAATTATGGACTGATGTGTATATACAGGGTGGAGAAAAAGTCCCGGAACCCCTAAATAACTTCTGAATGGTTTGAAATAGAGAATTAAAATTTGCAGGGTTACAATGGTGTCGAAGAATCTACCAGATGACACTAAAAACACCAATTTTCCTGCCCCCTGTGGGTGTGGGGAAGGGGGGACGACATAATTTTAAATGTAATTAGGGGTCATGTGAGGGTTCATTTGAAAGGATTTTTCGAGACGAATACAACGCGATATCGCCAAGGTCTCTGCGACTTCTTTTCGCAGAGTTATGACCCTTTAAATATTGAGATTTCGCAGTAGCGCAGGGTTCACGACAAGGACGTCGTTCCCGTGTCTCTGAGGGTAGACAGAATTAAACGCCGCATCTTCAATAAACGCCGCGGCCTTTATTTTAAATGATATAGAAAAGTTGGTTGTTTGGTAGATTCAGTATTTGCAATATAAAATGATGTCTTATCTATCTCTTCACTACGGATTAAAATAGTGGAACAAGTTTTTTTACGAATGTTTTGTATACAACGTTGCTCCGCAAAGCATGCACATCGGGCACTATATATAAAAAGTATCCCTGTTGAATATGGCAACATTGCACTGCAGGTGCTTTAAAATGGTCTTTTCAACGCACTTACGTCATTTCAACAGTAGACAGTGGCACAAGATTTACCTACAAAAATGAACGATTTAACATCTCACAAGGGTGAAAAGAGAAAAAAATATTCTACAGTTGATAAATTAAAGGTCGTAAATGAAGCGAAACAAATAGGCAATCGTGCCACCGCTAGAAATATAGGAGTCGACGAAAAAAGAGTTCGCGAGTGGCGTTTGCAAGAAAATAAATTAAAAGAAGTGTTAGCTCCTGAAAAACGTACTAGATTAGACGATGCGGGAAGACATTTGTCCAGTGAGATTTTAGAAGTGCGGATATTATCATATGTTTAGACTTAAGATCGAAAAAAATGCGCGTAACGTGCAAAATGATTATGCGTGAAGCAAAACGAATTGCTGACTTGCTGGAAGATGAGCCAAATCTTGTGAATTTTAAGACCAGTTATGGTTTTGTACGAGGGTTTAATAAACGAAATAATTTTGTCTTTCGTCGACGTACTTCCGTAGCTCAAAAACCACCATGTGACAACATTCCCAAAATTGTAAATTTTATTAAGTACATTCGACGTCTTCGGGAACAAAAATTATATCGTACTGCTGATATCATTGCGTGCGATGAAACGCCTGTGTGGTTTGAGGGTATCAGCAATACAACTGTAGAAAAAGAAGGATCTAAAGATGTGTCCATTTTAACCACGGGCCATGAAAAAATGCGATGTACGGTGATGCTTTCAGCGAAAGCCGATGGGAGTAAGTTAAAACCGTATGTAGTTTTTAAGCGGAAAAGGCCTTTGCTTGAATTGGAAAAGAAGTTTCCAAATATTATAATTGGATATTCAGATAATGGTTGGATGAACCACTAAATGACCATTGACTATCTAAAGCGAGTTATTAGGACTTTTAGCTTTAAACGACGGTTGCTTGTTTGGGATAGTTACAGGTGTCATTTGATGGAAGATATCAAGACACATTTGGTACAAATGAAGGTTGACTGTGCTGTAGTGTCTGGGGGATACACAAAATTTGTACAACCTGCAGATGTGTCGTGGAATAAATCATTTAAAACGACATATAATGAAGAATATGATAAATGGATGGCTAAGGACGACCACAAACTAACAACTTCCGGAAAAATGTGCGCTCCCCCATTAGAAGAAATATTGCAGTGGATATCTAATGCGTGGGCAAACGTTTCCGAAGAATCAATCAAAAAATCGTTTTTACATTGTGGCATTACAAATGCACTAGATGGTAGTCAAGATAATGAAATTGTTTGTTTAAGAGATGGAGAAATGGCCGAAGGACGCCAGTTATTATTAACGGACAATACAGAAAATATACAGGGTGTCCATCTATCTTCGCCTTAATCCATTGTTACGCTTAAGGTTGATGCGAGCTAAGGGTGTGTCTAAAAAGCATAGTCAATACGGTCATAAATCTTAGTGTATTGTATGTATTGGTCTATTGCTCAAAATTAGACATGTGGTCCACAGCAGATCTCCTTCGACGTCCAATAGAAAAATATTTAACAGCTTTTCTATTCACACACAGACACAGGTAGGTACCCGGCCGGTCTCGTTTCGGCAGTTGCATTGAGCAAATTTCAACCTCAAGAGCCTCCCCCTCTGAGGCGAAGATAGATGGACACCCTGTACAATTAGAGAATGAAGAGGACGACGACGAATTGGAAGGCAACGAAATATGTACTTTCGTTGAAGACGACGATCTCGTATTAGATTAGTTACTAAACTAATTAATTATTGTTAATTTATTTTTAGAATTACAAATATTTATTTTATCGTTATCAAGAAGGTATTGTTAATTTATTTTTAGAATTAGAAATATTTATTGTATCGTTTTCAAGAAAGTGTTGTTAATTTATTTTTAAATAAATCTTTATTTCGTAACCTAATACAACTATTGCCTTGTTAATTTTTGTAAAAGCACAAATCCCGTGCCTAAAAATTAACGCCGCATTCAAATTCACGCCGCAGAAACTTAGCCCTGGGAGAAATACACGACGCGGCGTTAATTTTCGCAAAAACGGTAACTCCAAGAAAAATGATCATACGAAAATGTTATGCACATCATTTTCAAGGAAAAACTCTCGACTTTTTGATTCTCCAAGTTAAAGTTTCTATTTTAAAAGAAAAGTAATTTTTTTTATTTTTCTCTTCTTTATTAAATTCATGATTTCCAACAATAAGTGATCGCAGTATTTCGTCACCGCACGCTAAGTATCCTGCTCTTCCTACCAACACAGATTCTACTATCTGCAAAATGCCAACCAGAATGTTGTTTCAAATTCTGAATACGTATTATCCTGCAGCGAATATACATATTCTGAACTAAGCAAATTCCGTTGCGCCCCCAAGGTACCTCGACAATATTTATCTCAAAATTTTCAAGTTTCCTGATAGTTCTCTAAAAATTATAATTAAAAGTGTTTTACAATCTGTACCTACTCGCATAAGACACATTTATAAATTGCAATAATCAAGAACCGAGAAGAACTTGCTATTGTGCCGCAGTTTATTCTTAAAAACGGTACATTAAATAGCGAAACTAACCCCTACATTTATAAATTGCCTCCATTAATAGCAACACAAGATTTTCCGGCTTGGCATTTTTCCATAGAAAACTGGAAGGAGGCGTTCTTAAGGTCACAGATGCAGACTGCACTATCATGAATAACGTCAGAAAATTATAGTGCCCCAGAAACGTGAGTCTACTTTTATTTATTAGCTCCATCAATCACGCTTAGCCCCTCGTAATTAATTAAAAGTCAGTTTTGCTTTGCCTTCCTGGCGTTAAAATCACATATTTTCTAAGCGATTATAAACTAGCGTAAGCAAACAGTATGTTGTCCGTTTTTAAAACGTTTTAAAACCGAAATGAACTTATTCTAATGAATATCTTTCAAGTACTTCTATTCTCTTGCATTATGTAACAAAATGAGAACATGTCGAATTTAGAATTAGAAACGACATTCATCAACGTTATTGAATTTGAATGACATTATCCACTGTGCTAAAAGTGTAAGGTTTCTTCTGCGTCTTCATTAATTAATATCAAACTATGCGCCCGTGTAAATTCGATAATAATCTTACCGGCGCAACTACGAAACAATCCCCCTTGAATGTTCATCAGTGGTAAGACACCCCCTCAAACGAAGCCGAGTAGAAACTTAATTCTTTAGGAAACGGTTAAAGGGAGCTTAAATTTCAAATGCTAAACAAACACCCAACAAACTCCTTAAATTATTATCATCGCAGGTACATCTGTGCTTGCAGATGTTCAATTGTAAATCCGGAAGGTGTGGGGAAGTACTCCAACTCGTGGTACAATTATTTTGTTTTGCTCACAACAAATCTACTCAACTCTGAAAAAGGCAAATACTTCATATTAAGCCCTATTCATTAGCGCATAAATGCTTCGATCTAATTAGTTCAAATTTAAACAGACGGGCGTTCATATTTCGCTTATGAATGTAAATTTTCTGCCAGGATTTGTTTCGTTTCGCATTCTAGATACCAGTCAGCGCCAGTAGCTATCCAATTACCTATCGATCTTTCGATTTGGATAAGTCTCAATGTCGATAGGAGGGTAGTTTTTATCGTAAAATATTCCGAGGCAAGGGTTGGCGGTTGTATTTTTTTCGTCCGTTTTATCAAGGGCTGTAAACGTACAATTTAAGTGGTAACCTATTACGTTTATACCTTTTTATGTGTTGCAATGTATTCAAAGCCCCCAGCAGTCGTCCTCCATTGTTGCTTTTTTCTTTCGCAATTACAGTTGCTTTCGTTATAGAGGCCGCCTTTGTTCATTACGACCTCTAAGTATTTTAACGGCCATGCCATTAAGCTGCGATTTCGCAAAAAAATTATACTCACAGCATTTTTTGTTGTTTACGATTGAAAGGGGTTTTTGCTGTTTCGTAAAGAAAATAATTCATCATCCCCATTGTTGGAACTTTTGGAAGTTTTGAGTGCTTTCAGAAAAGTGAAACAGGCATTTTTAATTACTCAAACGCTAAAGCTTTTCCTTGCAATCAGTGATAGGAAATGAATATAGAGTTACTGTTTTGAATTGTTTCAATGTAAGTACATAATTACATTTTTTTGCTTCAACCTCACGAACTACATTAATATTATCTGTTTTTAAAATATTTATAGCGTTTATTCGAGCAGAGTTTAATCCATATCTAAACAAATTTGCTAAGGCAAGACTGTATTCCCTTGTGGATATTCCGAAGTTAATATTAAAATCCTTTCCGCAAGTGTATTAAATTTCTCTTAGATTCTGCAAGTTTCTCCTTGGAATTGAAACAACGCATAGCCTAGCTAACGAACACATTTAAAAACAATTACTCTTATTCGAGATCCCCTAGAGAAGAACTAAGCAATAAATCAAGCTCCCGATCGAGAAACTATAATTTTTCGAGCGCGGCACTAACGTAATTTATAGGGTTTTTTCGCAAATTATAATGAACTATCGGAAGAGGGGCATAAATTCCTCGTGACCTGTAGCGATTTGCCCGTTTCTGAGGGTATTTCCGGTGTTCTGCCAGGAGCAACTAATTAAGGCCTCTTCCGCTTTTAAGTTTTATCTAACCTTCATCAAGTCGAGTCAGCGTTGCTCTTTACGTGTTCTTTAGGCAAACAGTGAGCTGATTTAACTTGGAAAAGAAGCAGACGTACATATCTAAGTGCTCGCCCTATATCATGTTACTCTGGGCTTGGTATTTATAAATTACTTCTCACTTATCAGATCCGGAGAACTGGGAATTTATGCGGGTTAAGGAAAGTTTGCGGCATGCAGTTTATTTACAAGATAAAATTTTCCGTTTCAAATTTCTCCTAATGAAATCAAAGTTAAATTGTTTGCGTAACAATAAAGAATGGTGGTGCCGTTTGTTCCAAAGTGCGGGTTGTGGTGTAAGCACGTGTATAGTGTGTACACCTGCGTAAATTTAAAAGGGAAATATTGTCCCAATTCCGGAAATGCGATTTGTCTGGAATCCATGCTACGGGGGCAGCCGATAAATATTTAATAGGGATTTTATTACCTTTAATGGAAGGGCCAAAATTACGGGAATAATCCATTTTGGTTGTAATCGGAGTTATAAATCGATGTTGAAAATTAAGAGGGGACGTCACTTTATGATTTATTTTTATGGCACAAAGGAGGATGGCCGCATTAAACGCACGCACTGAATTTTTGGTACAAACGCGACGTTGTTTAAAAGCTTAATAATGTAGTTTAAATATTGTTTATAAGAGCGAAAATGTGTCGCCCCAAAATGAGCGACAGATGTGCATTGGGCTGCCTTGTGTATTTTTATCAACATTCCCGCTTTGTTATTTGAGTAATCACATTAGCACTGCTTTGTGGACTTAAATTGCGTAGTTTTGTATACACATCATATTTATTAGATAAAATAATTTCAGTTCGTATAAATACGCTTGTTATTTCAGTAGGGCTCAATATAACAAAATCATGACGGTATTTAAATTGTTTGTGATTTTTTCTCTATTGTCATTCATATCTGCAGGTAGGTGAGAATAGTTTTAAGTTTGTTTTGTTATTACATAAACTGTATATAGTTACAGAACTTTTTGTATTACAGTGACGTCCCTGACATGTTACTATTGTTCAGGAGAAGAAGAAGGCTGCGGTGATCCGTTTTCTAATGAAAGATATACAAGAAGTTGTGATGGGCCACAAAATGTTTCCGGACTTTGTATAAAAGTTAATTTCAGAGGTAACGTTAATCGATTTTGTGGCCCTCCTTCAGTTTGCTCAAATGAAACACTTGATGAATGTTATTCTTGCGATGAAGATTTCTGCAATTCGACCGCAATCAATTGCCCTTTGTACTTTACTTTACTTATGTTTATATATTTAGTGATATGTATGTAAAGGATAAAGTGAATCATTAGGGCGGCATTAAAAATAAAATTAGCTACAGAGAGGTATTCATAATGGTTAAACAGTGTGGAAACTTTCTCATAATAAACACGAATTTATTAAATTGTCCTATATTTTCCCTTTCAAGTATCACAATCCGTTTCTACCCCATAATACCAGAGCATCAACAAACATAATTACCGTTATAACGTACGTACGTCCGTCCGTGGGCAATTTTCCCATTTTAAGGAATATGATTTCTATGGTGAGTGTGTATCGATGATTGCGCCACTAAGAAAAAATCGCATTTTAAAGAACATCAATGAGTTTTATAAGGGAGAATTTAACTACTTGCATCAACAAATTAAAAAGCAACGAAATAAATTATTGTTTTGCTCTGATCGTTTATTTTAGCGAATAATTTGCT